>PVKB01005879.1:0-81567 GCA_004027205.1 Ctenodactylus gundi
CCCCCCCCCCCCCTTCCTCTATGCCCTCCCTTTTCTTTCTTTCTTTTTTTCTTCTGTTTTTTCACTCCTTTGGCTATTTTCTTGCGGTCCTTTCCTTCTCATACAGGCTACCATGTCTTGCAAATCTGTGTTGGGGGTTCATTTTTATTTTCATAGTCCTAGGTAGGGACCGTAAATCATGCCAAAGTCAGTTGTCCTGCTACCAGCAAAATGGGTTCTGAATCCGGATGCAAAGATAGTCTTGTACCTTTTGGTAAATTTTACCTAAATTTCTGCCTTAGGTACTGTGGCTTTCCCAGGGTGTAGGTCATCAGTGACCACTTGTCACCTTTGAAGTAGTCGGTGGGTCATGAACTTTCTGGCTGGGCGAGTCACTGCATCATTCATAATGATGTAGGTCCTCAGGCCAAAAATCCATACTATCTCCAGTAAACCATCAGGTGTTCAGGGTAAACTGTGGAGCCCCCTGTTGTTGCCTGTCATGCTGGGCAAGAGCAATTCCATTGTTTCAATACCTGCTTGTTTTCAGAAAGTACCATTCTTATCTCCAGGCACTTCAGGCTTTTGCCTTAGGGGCTTTGCCTTGGCACCCCCGCCTTGTAACTTTCCCATAATCTTTAACTCGAGCTGCTGTGTAAATTCCAGTCCTGAGGTACATTTGGTTTGGTATTTCATGATAATGACATCTTTTTGCTGCCTGAGATAACTTCTGTGTCTTGAGGGTGATATATAAATTGTCTCTCTAAAGTGAAACGGTTGGACCAGATGATATGAGTTCTTATTAAAGAAAAAAAAAGCACCTGCTTTTATCATATTTGCTTTCTGAAAGGGTGTGTGTAATGAACTTGTCCCGTTTTTCTCCTAAGACTGTAAGAAATGAAGTTTGGGGCTAACTGCAATCACTCGGTATCCTTCTACTTCCCTTCTGTTCTTATCTGTTAGAGTGAAAACAGTGAATTGGCTTTTTATGTCAGTCCCTGGAAAAGTGGAAAATCCTGAGGAGACTGACCAGTTCACTGCTGTGTGGAGCTGTGCTGGTGGAGGGCTGGATGCTTTCTGTGTTACTGTTTTCAGTTATAGCCGTTGGGGACCTTGTGTGATCTTTCCACCGCTCTGACAGCTCCTGGGCTCTGGGGAGGCACATGCTGCACACAGTACAGCAGAGTGATGCTCAGCCTGGCCGTGAATGCTCAGCTAGGGCTGTGCCTGAGCTGTGGAGTCAAGTTTTCCAACCAACACAAGGGCCCTGGTACCTCTCCTGAAGCTTTGTCTTCCCTTTTGTTGCTACTTCGTTTTTGGCAACAGTGAGCTGTGGGATATATTTCTATTCTTGGCATATTTAAGAAAGGAAGAAACTGTGTTACTAGGGCGCTACATATATCTTTATTCTAAAACCTTAGGCTGTTGCTCTGTTGATAACTTTCTTCAGGTCCACTAGTATAAAAGACTAAGCTTGATCTTAAACTTCTGTGATACGTGATGAAGAATATGGCCGTCATTTTGCAGTGGTTCAAAGATGGTTTACCCACTCCAAACTGCAGAAATTTGATCCTCATTGAGGTGTTGAAATTCATTCTGCATAATGAAATACTGAGATAGAACCAGGATAACACCTTTAATTAAGGCTCCATCCTGGTGAGTTGATTAATGTATTCATCTTATTAATGGAGTAGCTGATTTACTGGTATAGTTTGGCTAGGTTTTGTGTGTACTGTGTTTTTGTCATGTGATGCTCTCTGCCAACTCAGGACTCTGCCGTCAAGAAGGCCATGATCAGGTCCAGAAGTGTTAGCTGGAATAAACCTGTGTTTTGTTACGATTTACCCAGCCTATGATATTTCACTGTTAGCAACAGGTGATGGACAAAGACACCCATTAATGTCCATTCTGTGTCACTCTGTGTTCCGTTTAGTGTACAGGACTGACTTCAGCTTTAGGGATGGGCTTTGTCCTGTGGGTCTGGCATTGGTACAAGAAAATCAAATGCTCAGCATAGACTTAGAGGAGTTTCTTTGGACTTTTGCATCCTTTCTTACCCAAGAAAGTTGTGGAAAGAAATGAGACCAGCTTGGCCATGAGGGCAAGGCATATCCCAGCCATCCTGCTGCCAGCCCGAGCATGAGATGCCTGCAAGAGGGAAAGCGGAGCTGAGAAAAGTCCCAGTTGCCATGTGATTCATTCCTTGAATCTTCTCTGGCCTTTCTGTGATATGAGCAAATCCATTTCTTTATTGTTTAAGGCAGGTTGAAGTAGGCGTCTGATTACATAGGTTGGCAACATGCTGACTGGTAACTACATGTAAACCCAGGCTTGAACTTTGAAAGGCTTCGTGATAGCTCTCAAAACTTGATTGTAGGGTCAGGGGTGTAAAACATTCCCTGTTTTGTCAGCAGATTCATGCAAGGAAGATTTGAAGGTGTTTGTCTTTCCAAGTATATTTAAAGTGGGACTTTAGTATTTTAAATATACAGAAAGATATATAGTACTGTAGTGAAGACCCTTGTACACATACTTAGCTTAAGAGAAAAAACCCCAAAACTTCACAAATATAGATTCCTACAGTAGTTCTCTTCTGCCCCCAAGTTATCAGTGTATGATTTTTTTTTTCCTTTTGTGCTGAGATTTGAGTCCAGGGATCTAAGAAATGCTAGGCTAGCACTCTACCATTAAATTACATCTAGTCCTGCTCTGTGAATTTTACTGTTATAATTTTTTATCTGTGTGTATTTTCATTTTTTTTTGTGGTGTAGAGGATCTTGCATGTGCTAGGCAAATGTTTTACCACTGAGCAGCATCCCCAGCCTCTGTGTTTACTTTTATTACTTATAAATGCTGCTGTAAACAAGATACAGTATTGTACTGTATGATTTTGCACTTTTAAAAATATTCTTTTACTAGTGTGTCCTCTTCTGCAATTGTCTTCATTCATTGCTATGTTTAATACAAATATTCTACAATTTGTAGCTCTTTTTCTGTTGAGACATAAAACATCAACAGTGTTGAATTACTAGAACAGCAGAATTCATATGTATATATCTTCTTATATTTAAGAGTATAATTAGAATATATAATTAAGTACAAATCTGTGTTGTACAGCAGGTGCAGCCTGCTTATATTTGTGTGCATATATACACACACACAGTTTTTCAAAATAGTATAGTAGTTTAATTCCTCACCAAAACTGTCTGAGAAACTCGGTTTTGCTGACATGGTCAGTGTGCAGTGATAATTCTAGCTTTAATTTAAATTTTCTTGATTTCCTAAGATGTTTGATGTTTTATTTAGCTTTTCTTCTTTTGTGGGGGAATGGTGTGGTGCCTGTTGTACACTTTTCCCACTTAAATAAAATCTGTTAACTTTCTTTAACCGTTCATAGCAATTCTTTTAAAATTTTATATATTAAACCTGGCATCTCAATATTAAATCACATGCTGAAATGCTCTTGCTTTGTCAGACATACTTTTGTAAAAAAATTTTTAGTGCAGTAAAATTTTCTAATCTTGTTCCTTCATGTGGTTTTTAATGCTTGTTTAAGAATTCCGTGTGACTTCTACAGTGGGAGGGAGCATCTGAGCACTGCCTGTGGGAAGGCAAGATGTGTCATGACTGTCAGCATTCTGGGAGACTCTAGGGGCCTATGTCTTTGCCAAAAGGAGAGTCTTTAAGATTGTGTTGCAGAATAGGAAGTGGTATGAGCCCACCCACTTGGAATCTGAGAAGCTGCTGTGTGATGAGTGCCTGCTGTTTCCTCTGAGTCGTGCTCAGGGATTAATTATTGTCCCCTCTAAGGTCCAGCAATGATCTTCGACTGCTTGCTTGTGGATATCATCTTTCCTAAGGGAGAAAATGAAACCCAGTCTCCAGGTTATTCCCCAGGAGTCCTGGGAACTTTTACCCAAGCCCAACCCAAGAAACCCTTGGTACCTTTCTGTTTTGGCTCATTACTAAATCACTGAGTGTTTGTTTCTCTGATTTTCCGGCTCTAAAGAGGTTGAGTGACTTTCCTGGAATCACACAGCAGGTGAGCAGGGAATGGGGAATAGCTAAGCAGTTTCTGTAACTCCTGATTGATTTTTTTTCTTCAGCCAAGCTATTCCCTGCTGTGAAACTTTTGTTTGCTTGTCCTTTGGGCCACTCAGCTTAGTGAGTAGTTGGGATATTTGAAAGTCTGATATCCTTTAAGTTGTCAATATTATCCATCCTTAAAAATATTTTTAAAGGATTGTTAAATGAATTACTCTTTTGTTCACAAATTGTTGTTTGTACAGATTAATCATCTCTATCCCCAAAAAGCTAAAATCCTTAGTATTCCAAAATCAGAAGCTTTTGAATGATGACTTGATGCCAGACATGGAAAATTTCATGACGTGAAACTATGCACAGAATTATTTAAAATATTATGTAAAGTTTCCTTCACACCACTGTAGAGGGTTTGTGTTAGGCAGATTTCTGCTGCTGTGACAGAACACCTGAGATAACACACTTAGAAAGAGGAAAGCTTTTATTTGGCTCATGGTTTCAGAGGGCTAGCTAAAGGTCATTTTGCCCTGTTGATTGGGCTTGTAGCACAGTACATCGTAATGAGTGCATGACAGAGGAGGCCTATCCTGCCTTCCTGGCAGCCAGAAAGCAAAAAGCAGATAGGGTGTCTTTCTAGTCACTTTACTTTCTCCTCATAGTTCCCTCCTAAAGGGTCTACCACCTCCCAATAGTGCACATACTGGGGACCAGACTCTTTTTTTTTGGATATATCTATATCTATATCTATATATATATAGATATAGATATAGATGTATATATATTCTTTTAATTTTGGTAAAAATTCACATGATGTATTAGTTTGGGTTCTTTCAAAAGGCAGAATTTACAGAAATTATAGCAAAAAGGATCTATTCGGAAGGCTTATAAATCTGAGAAGAGAGATAGTCCAAGATGGCAGCCTGCATGTACGAGAGCGGGAGTCCAATGACTGCTCAGCCACGAATAGATCTCCAGTCCGGGGCTGCAGGATAGCCGGTGAAAGTCTGCTGCAGATCTCGGTTGTTTGAAGAACAATGGCGAAGGCTGAAGACTGAAGATCAGTGACTTCAGCAATGAGCAGACAGGCGCAAGTTGAGACTGGAACAAATTTGTGATGAAGATCTGCAGCGTGTAGCCATGTAACAAGTTGGTCTCCACAGACATTTGTTAAGGTGAGAGCGTTCCCAGAGGAAGAAGCTGCAACAGTCTTCCTTGTTCCTTCCTTTTAAACAGTCCCAGTTGGCCCTCCCACATCTGGGTGGGTGCTCTTCCCTCATTTGCCGGTCCATAAATCACTCACACTCTAATCCAGGCTGGTTCTCAATTCTCTATCTAGGCATGGCTCTCAAACCCTAATCCAGGTGTGGTTTCTGATTACCACAAGTTGACATAATCTCTCCAACAGTCACACATGTGACATAAAATTTAACATTTTTTTTTGGTAAATAGATGAATTCCAAATTCTATAACACATTAGATATACCTGGAATTTGGGGAATCAATGAGTGTCTGTTTCCACCACTTTCTCAGAGGTTCAGTCATTTCCTACCTGACCTTTGCTTCTCTTTCTGTGCTGCCATTTATATTTGGGCCTTTTAATGTTATTATTTTGTGCATCTTGTAAGAGGGATACCATCTATAGTCAGTCTTTTGTGTTCGATCCATTTCACTGAGCGTTTTTGACTCTAGGTGGCCCCATATTTGTCCAAATGCTTCATATATGTCTTTCTTGATGGCTGCACAGTATTCCCTTGTGTATAGGTACCATATCTTCTTTATAATCCTTCCTGTGTGGATGGGCAGGTAGGTTGTTTCCAGGATTTGGCTATTATGAATTGTGCTGCTATAAACAAGGATATGCGTGTGTCTTTTTGGTATGTTGACTTCATTTCTTTTGGAAACATGCCCAATAGGGCAGTAGCTGCATCAAATGGAATTTCTATTCTCAGCTTTCTGAGGAACCTCCAGACTGCTTTCCATAATGGTTGAACCAGCTTGCATTCCCACCAGCGGTGGAGTAAAGTTCCTTTTTTCCTCTACACCTTCGGCCAACAATTGTTGTTTTCTGAGTTCTTGATGTAGGCCATTCTTAACTGGAGTGAAGTGCAACCTCAGTGTTGTTTTTATTTGCATTTCTCTGGTGGCCAATGATGAAGAAAACTATTTCATATACCTGTTGGCCATTTGTACTAGTTTTTCTGGGAAGTTTTATTTCAGCTGCCCACTTCTTGATGCGATCATTTATTGTAGGGGGTTTTTATGTTTTTCAGTTCTTTGTATATTCTAAATAGTAATTCTTTGTCAGAAGTGTTACTGGTGAATATCTTTTCCTAATCTGTCAGTTGTCTTGCTGATTGCCTTTTTTTGCTGTGCAAAAAGCTTTTTAATTTAATGTATTCCCATTTGTTGATTCTTGCTGAGATTTCTTGTGCAGTTGGTGGTGATCTGTTCAAAAAATCCTTTCCCGTCCTTATGTCTTCTAGGGTTTTACCTAATTGTCTTCCATTGAGCTCAGTGTTTCTGTTTTGATTTCCAGTTCTTTGATCCATTTTGATCTGATTTTAATGTATGGAGACAGATACGGGTCTAGTTTCATTCTTATGCATGTGGAGATCCAGTTTTACCAGAACCATTTGTTGAAGATGCTGTCTTTTCTCCAGTGGAGTATTTTGGCCCCTTTGTCAAAGATCAGTTGACTAAGGGTGTTTGGGTTCATTTCAGTATCCTCAATTTTGTTCCACTGGTCTTCTTGTCTGTTCTTATACCGGTACCATGTAGATTTAATTACTCTTGCTTTGTAGTATTTTTTGAAGTCTGGCATTATGATTCCTTGTTACTCAGAATTGCTTTAGAGATTCTCCTTCCCATATAAATTTTAAGGTTGTTTTTTCTAGTTTTGGAAAGAATATGGTTGGTATTTTGATTGATATTGCATTGAACTTACAAAGTAGCTTTGAGAATATGGCCATTTTGACAATATTAGTTCTTATCCAAGAACATGGGATGTCTTTCCATTTTCTAAAGTCTTCTTCAGTCTCTTCCTTTAGGGATTTATAGTTTCCTTTCTTTCACCTCTTTGGTGAGGTTTACTCCTAAGTATTTTATTTTATTTTATTTTATTTTGCTATTGTGAAGGGAGTTGTTTTTTTTTTTTTTTTTGGTTTCTTTCTGTTTGGATTCATTATTGGTATATAGGAATGCTATTGATTTGTGGTTGTTGATTTTATAACCTGCTACTTCACTTAATTTATTTTTTAGTTCTAAGAATCTCTTGGTGGAATTTTTGGGGTCTTCCATGTAGAGGATTATGTCATTTGCAAATAGGGATATCTTTATTTCTTCCCTTCCTGATGCATATTCCTTTTTATTCCTTGGTTTTGCCTGATGGCTCTTGTCAAGATTTCAAGTACTATGTTAAATAATAAGGGTAACAGTGCATATCCTTGTATTATTCCTGAATTTAGTGTGAATGCTTTCAGTCTTTCTCCATTTAGGATTATATTGGCTGAGGGGTGTTATAAATAGCTTGAATCATGTTGAGGTAGGGTCCCTCTGTTCCTATTTTCTTCAGAGTCTATCATAAATGGGTGCTGGGTATTGTCAAATGTTTTTCTGTATCTATTGAGATGATCATATGATTTTTTTCCTTTGTTTTTGAGACAGGGTCTCGATTAAAGGCATGCGTCACCACGCCTGGCTTATGTGGTGCTGGGGAATTGAACGTGGGTACTTAGCATTTGATTTAGTGCTTGCTAGGTAAGCACTTTGACCTCTGAGCCATTCCTCCAACCCCTGCAAAGATTTCTTTCCATGTTCCTTCCCGGGGTGAAACTGAAGGGATTCATTTACATTTGGATAGCTCAGTGTTGGCCTCCTCTCTGGCTTCAGAACTGTCTCCTCATTCTGAATGGGACCACTGTGATGCATCCCCTTCAGAATGTTGTACTGCTTGCACACAAACTCGTTATGCAAACTTCACTCTCCTTTCCTCTGGATTGTTATGCCCAGATCTCGGGGACCCCAAAGACCACCGCTGAGCCATTCCTCCAGCCCCGTTCATATGATTTTTATCTTTGCATCCAGTGTAGTGTATTATATTATTGATTTGTGTATGTTGAACCATGCTTGCATGTTTGGGATGAACCCTACTTGGTCATGGTTTATGATCTTCTTTATGATTTGCTGCACTCTTTTGGCAAGGATTTTATTGAGTATTTTTGCATCTATATTCATTAGGGATATTGGCCTGTAGTTTTCTTATTTTTGTTGGGTCTTTGTCTGGCTTTGGAATTAGAGTTATGCTTGCCTCAAGAAATTATTTTGGCAATCGTTTTTCCTTTTCAATTTTTGAAAAATTTTGTTGAGCATTGGTACTAAATCTTCCCTGAATTTTTTATAGAATTCTGCTGCGAGTCCATCAGGTCCTGAGCTCTTTGGTTGGAAGTGTTATTATTACTTCCTCAATGGATATTTGCCTATTCCTCAGTGGATATTTGCCTATTCAGATGTTTAATTTCTTCTTCTTTCAGTTTTGGTGATTGATAATATGTTCAGGAACTCATCTGTTTCTTTTAGATTTATAAATTTATCGGAGTACAAATTTTCCAAGTAACTTCTTATCCTTTGGATTTCCTTGTTATCTGTTGTAATTTTGCCTTTCTCATCCCTGATTGTGTTGATGTAGATTTTCTCTTTCTTTTTTTGTGAGTTTATCAAGGGGTTTATCTTGTTTATCTTTTCAAAAAATAAACTTTTTGTTCCATTTATTTTTTGTGTTTTTTTTTTTTTTTAGTTTCTATTTCGTTGATTTCTGCTCTGATCTTTGATTTTGTTTCTTCAGGTTTGGGGTTGGCTTGTTCTTATTTTTCTAGTGCCTTGAGTTAGTGGGCTGGCTCAATTCTTTTTTATGTGTGCATTTATGGAAATGAATTTTCCTCTTAACAGTGTCTTAATTCTATTCCAGAGGTTGCATTGTGATGTGTTGCCATTGTCTGTCTCTGTGAACTTTTTTATTTCTTCCTTGATTTCTTCTGTAGTCCAGTGTTTATTTAGAATAGTGCTGTTCTGTCTCCAATGGTTTGAGTTGTATCTTTTGATTGTGTTGTAGTTGATTTCTAATTTTATTCCACTATGATCTGATAAAGTACATGGGATTATATAAATTTCTTTTATCTGTTTAAGCGTGTTTTATGGCCTAGCATGTGGTCTTTTTTGGAGAATATTCCATGAGTGGCTGAGAAAAATGTGTATTCTGGTTTTGTTTGGTTAAGTATTCTACATATGTCTGCCAGATCCACTTCTTCTATGATGTAGTCCAGATCTTCTATGTCTTTGTTAATTTTGTGTCTACTTGGGATAGAGAGGTATTATAGCATTGGAGTTTATGTGTTTTTTGATGTCCATTAAATAGCTTTTGTTTTATGTTGTTGGGTGCACCATTTTTTTTAGGGTGTAAATGTTTCTGATTGTCATTTCCTCTAGCCGATTTGTTCCCTTTACAAGAATGAAATAATAATCCTTGTCTTATTGACCAGTTTTGGCTTAAAGTCCACTTTGTCAGCAAAAAGTTTTCTCTGCCTCTACTTTTTTGTTGTGCTGCAGTTGAGTGGAATATAGAACACCAGCCTTTTAGTTTGAGTCTGTGCTTATCTTCATGCTTGCAATGTGCTTCTTGCAAGCAACATATGGTTGGATTGTATTTTTTAATCCAGTTAGCCAACCTATGCCTTTGATTTGTGAGTTGAAGCCATTAGCATTTAAGGTAATGATTGATACGTGTGTTATGTCCTTCCATTTTGTAACCCTGTGAATATTCAACTCTTTTGTTTACTTGTTTTTTTAGATGTTCTATTAAGGATAAACCTGCTACCATGTTCTTTCTTGTAGTTATTTCCTGTTTAGGTCCAGCAGACCTTTGAGAATTTTTTATAGTGATGGTTTGGTTGTCATAAATTTCCTCAAGGTTTCGTTGTTGGGGAACATTTTTATTTTATTTATTGACTTTAAAGGATATTTTTGCTGGGTACATGAGTCTTGGTTCACAGTTACTGCCTTTTAAGGCTTTGGGGGCTTCACTGCAGCCTCTTCTGGCTCTTAGGATTTGTGTTGAGAAGTCTGCTGATAGGTTTGATATGTCACTTGCTTTTTTTCTCTTACAGCTTTTAAATTCTCTCTTTGTTTTGTATTTCAGTAAGTTTTATTATAATACATCTAGGGGAGCTTCTGTTTTGGTCATATCTTGTGGGTGTACGGTATGCCTCCATCACTTAAGTGTCTATCTCATTTCTATGTGTGAGAAGTTTTCTCTTATAACTTGATTGAACAGATTTTTTTTGGACTTTTATTATGGATTTCTACTTTTTCTTGTATTCCTATTATTCTGACATTAGATTAGTTTGAGTCTTTTATAATCTGTAGCATTCCATTACCTTGTTGACACTGAATTATTTTATAATTGTTAATATTCTGGCCTATTTTTCCATTCTTGTCCTCTAAATCTGCAGTTCTCTCCTCACTTTGAGTTGTTCTGTTGCCTGTGATTTCAGTGGAAGTTTTCATCCCTTGGTGCTCCTCTTTCATTTTTTCATATTTTTGGAATTCTTCAGTGGACTTGTTATTCATGTTCTATATTGACTTCTGTAGTTCTTCTAGTTTTGCATTTGTTTCTTAAGTTCTTTGGTTAAATTTTTTTGAATTATTCAGGTATTTTGTATAAATTGTTGTCTGAGTCAATCTTATGTTCTTCCAGTAGGCTATTTTTATTTCGAAGTTGAGGAATTTTGGATCTTCTTCTGATCCTATTTGGGTCTCCTTTGGTGGGCTGGGGATTTCTGTGGCATTTTGCCCCCCATGTTTTCTCATTTTGTTATTGACCGTTCCTTTGGCTTGCTTTAGTTACTCTTTGAGAAATCTCTCCTTTTTGATAATGAAGAGTGTTGTTCTATGGGTGTGTATTATGCTGTTTTAGTCCCTGATGTGGAATTCCTAGTTACAGGACAACTAGTTTGTTTTTACTTGATTGATAGTTGCTACTAGGTCTGTTTTTGAGAGGTTGTTCTGCTGTTGAAGCTGTCAAGCTTGGCATCCTCTTACCTTCTGGCAGGTTGCACAGGGAATGGATACCTCTGGTTCCCTGAAGCTATGGGTGGTGATTAGGCCCACCTGTGTGGGCTCTGTGGTGGAGGCAGGGGTCTGGGTGCAGCTACATGGATTCCTCTGTTGTGCAGCAGTGATGGGTGCTAAGTAGGCCCCATTGTGTTGGCTCTGACATGTAGGCAAGGGTCTGGGCACGGCTACTTGGGTCCCCCTGTTGTGCAGCTGTGATGAATACAGAGTAGGCCCAGTTGTGTTGGCTCCAAGGTGGGGGTGAGGGGTCTGGGTGTGGCTTCCTCGATGCCTCTGGTGCACCGCAGCAGTGGATGGAGGTTCGGCCCAGCTTGCACACTGTGAGGTGCAGGCAAAGGTCTGGCCATGTTGTCCATAATATTGTTAATTATTGATAGTTAACAGTTCTCCTAATGAGAGTATTGGAGTAGGTAGGAAGTAGAGTATAATTGGAGGTTAGCTTTAGGTATCTACCACGAAGCAGGGGAGTATTTATAAGGTAGTGGAGAAACTGTCAGTACTCCTACCCTAGACTAAAGTTAATAAGGAAGACCTCTGTAAGCAGGATTCAGAAGAGTTGGTGAGAGTTGAAAGTGAAGTGGGGAGAATGTAGCTTCCAGATCTGTAGAATATTTGAGAATATATAGTTCAGAGAGTTAATAAAGAGAGGAGGTGATTTTGTAACTAACTGATATATAGAGAGGACGAGTTGGAAGGAAAGGAGAAGAAAGGGAAAATAAGAGAAAAATGTAAACAAAGAGGAACACAAAAAAATTTGCCAAAAATGGTTGATGAAAATTAGAAGAAAGAAAAAAAGTAGAAATAAAAGAGAGAGAAAATAAAAAAGGAAAAAAGAAGGAAAAGAACACATATAAAAACAACAATACCAAAAAAGTGAGAAAAAAGAAAAAGGAGAAGAAAGAAAAAAGGGAAAAAAAAAACTAAAAAGAGAAAGCTAGAAGAAAGATAAGGAATTTCAGAAAACAAAAAAGGGAGGAGGAGAAAAAAGTAAGAAAAGAAAAAGAGAAAGGAAGGCAAAAAGAAAAAATGAAAAGAAAACTTGATCAGTTGCGGAAAAGGGAAGTAGCTAAACTTAAAAACAATCATAGACTAAAACGTAACATCACAACAACATTACAACTTCCAAGACAGGAGATGGTGGCTGGTGGGGAGACTAAATCTGTGGCAACGGATAGCTGCGAGCGGTAAGACCCAGGCTTATGTCCACAGCTAGTGATGATGGTGGGTGGGGGACACTGGTCCATATCTGAGGCTAGTGGTGGCAGCAGGGATGGCTGCATGCAGGAAGACCTGGTCTAGATCCACTGTGAGGGGTGGCTCATCAGCAAAAGATGGGGGCAGGCAGGCGGGGAGGCCAGCTTTCTAATCCCAGACCAGCTATGGTGGTGGTGGGTGGATGTACTTGGGATCAGCCCATAGTGGGTGAAGGTGGTGGGCTGTGAGACCTGGGCTTAGTCCACAGGGACTGAAGACGGTGGACCCTGGCCTATATCTGTGGGGAGCACTGGTGCTGTTGGCAGGCTGGAAGACCTGGCTGTGCCTACTTTGTCTCTGGGGACCAGACTTTTAAGAAATGGTCCCTTAGGGCTCATTCCAGGTCGAAACTGTAGCAAGGTGTATACAGAACATAAAGTGAATTTAAATTCTGGTCTCCCCTCCACGATATTTGATTATGCATATGCAAATATTTCCAAATAAAAAAAAACCCCAAATCCAACAAATTCTTCTTCCAAGCATTTTAGATAAGACATAGTCAACTTGTAAGTCCTTTCTGCAAATAAAAGCAAACAGTGTGAAGTAAACATTAAAACCTTTAAACTTTCGGGTTAGCTGAATGATCCCTGTGTGGGGATTTCTTGAATAGAATGTACCATGAAAGTTGATTTGGAAAAGATGAAGGAATTTCTTTCAGGCCCTGGTGCAGATGGTATGTTTAGGGCATTTTTGTCCTGAGGTTTTACATTCTTGAAAGTTGTCTTGAGTTTTCTTAATATGAAAAGGAACCTCAAGCAAATTCAAGATAGATTATAGCACTTTTTGAGGCAGATGCTGAATAAAATCAGACAGCAAATGGCAGATTTGGAAAACATTTATAGCAGGAAAAATTTTTTGAAAGGAACTGCTATGAATCAAAGAATAGAAGCAGCCCAGATGCTGTTGAGATGGCGGGATGTTATGAATGGCTGATTCATACATGCAAAGACTATACATAGGTCAAAAACTGTGAAAGTCTGTAATCTTTTTTATCCTCTCAAATTGGAAAAATCAAAGATTGGTGAAGCAGCCCTGGTGAGTATTTAGATCTTCTTGGCAGTGGAGAGATTAGGGCTGATTTCCCCTGTTGCCAGTTTCCTAGGGCTGTCATGAAAAATCACCATAAACTTGGTGACTTAAACAGGAGAAATGTGTTCTCTTTCACTCTGGCAGCTACAGGTTTGTAAATGGAGGCAGCAGCAGAGCCATGTTCTCTATGACAGGCATGAGGAAGAATCCCTTCTGTCTTCTCTATACTTAGGGTGGCAGTTGGTGGTGTTCTGGGGCCTTCACACAGCATTGCTCCAATATCTGCCTTGGTCTTCATGAGGCCTGCTTCCCTGTGTGTCTCCGGTGTCTGAATCTCTGTCTGTGTGCCTGCCTGTTTGTCTGTTTCTTTTGGTACTGGAGATTAAGTCCAGGGCCTTTGTACCGAGCGATGTCCACAGCCCATTTTTAGTTTTGATTTTAAGTCAGGTCTCAATAAATCTTCCAGGCTGAGGTTGAATTTGAGATCCTCCTGCTTCAGCCTTCCAGAGTGCTGGAATTATAGGCCTGCACCACCAGGCTCAACTTCATTTCTCTTGTAAAGATACCAGCCAATGGATTTAGAGTTCACTCTCGTCCATCATCCCAAGGGTGCCGTATAAGGTCCCATCATGACTTGCTTACATGCACAAAAGCCCTATTTCTAAATCAGTTTCTGTTTGTAAGCGTCATAGACAAGAACTTTAGCTCAGTTTTGGGGTACATAATTCAACTCACAACATTTCATTTGATTTAAGTGGACCTCACTCTGACTTGTGACTGATAGAAATAATCCCCGTTTGCACACAAGTGTACATGCAAGGATGTTTAGCTCAGCATTTTTTGGGAATGATTAAAAGCACCTGAAAACAGCCTAAATGTTTCTTTACAAGGAGAATAGTAGTGGCTTTTCAGCCTAGCACTTGGAGAGACCCCACAGTGACCTGGAGTATATCACTATGTCTTAGAGAGCAAGTCATGCTCTCTCTGTCTGCCTGGCGTATTGCTGTTTTTAAAGGCCAAATCAACTGTATGCATTCCTATATGTAGACATCTGTGGTTGACACATTTGTGTTACATTCAAGCACACAAAAAAGTACGAGGAAATCCTCTGCACTGTGTGATTGGCAGTAGTTACCTCTGAAAACAGGATGAGGAACGAAGGGTGGTTCTTTCGATGTTCCTGACTGGTTATTGAACAGTTTTGCTTTGTAGGATAAATTGAGAAGTTTTCTATGTTTCTGTCTTGCTCTGAAGTACTAATATGTCTAGAAAGTATGTACTTTGAAGGTATGATAATCTCTTATAAATATTTTACCATTTTTATCTTTTAATAATTATGAAAAATTGCAAAGCCAAAGAATTATGTTTCTGTCATTAAATAACAGTAATGCCATTTTGTGTGTTTCAAATTTTAGTTGTGTTACATGTAACTCACATATTGCATAATCTACATTATTTGGAAAGTTGCTTTTTTCACTCAGTCTTACGTGTTTTGAAATTCATTGACCCAATAACAGCTTTTTATTCATCTTAATGGCAATTGTAATGGATAGGCTGCAATTTGTACATTCTCTGTATACTCTTTGTACACTCAGGTTGTCTTGTGACTGTTAGGTATAATGGTACCCTGTCTGCCTTGTGGACATCTGAGAGAGTGCACTTTATAAGTGCTAAGAAAGCTGGGTGTGGTGGTGCAGGCATGTAATCCCAGCACTCTGGAGGTTGAGGCAAGAGGATTGCTTTGAGCTCAAGGCCAGCCTGGACAACAGAGTGAGACTCTGCTTCAAATAACAAGTACTTGGAGTTAACATATCTAGCTTGTCGGGTTTATGTGTTTTTGGCTCTTATAGATGTTGTCCTACTGTTGTAATGGCCAAAACGTGTTATTTTACATGTTTTCCAATTGTAGTTTTTATTTCTTCACATCCTTCTCATCACTTGACATGTATCATGAATTTTTTAGTTCTTGCTAATCTGATGGATATAAAATGATAACTCATAGTTTTAATTTGTATTACTGTTATGGTTTGGATCTGGTATGTCCCCCCAAAGCCTTATGTATTTGTGTATTGTGGATTACCTATGGACTCTTTGGGCCTGGTTAGGACGGATGGATTATTTATGTGTGGTGGAAGATAGGCATGAGGTAGATTATAAACTGCAGATGTGTGATAGATTAGGGGCGTATCGTAGATTCTGGCTGTATGGCATATTACTGGCATGTGACCTGGAAGGGGCAGGTCATTGGGACATGACCTGGAAGGGTGTATGCTAATTTTGCCCTTCCTTCCTCACTGGACTTCTGTCTGCCAAGCCATGAACAGCTAAATCTCTGCCATGTGCTTCCACCATTCCCAGCCTCCCATCAGTGGACTGTGACCTTCTGCAACAGTGAGTTACAATAAATCTTTCTTCCCTAAAGTAGTGAGTGTTGAGTATTCTGTCCCAGCAATGAAAAAGTAATAAAACCAATTACCATCATTAGGATTAAAATTTACTTCTTTGTGTTCAAGAAAAGGGGAAGGAATAGGTTCTAAGTTAGGAAGTATGTGGGTAACTTTTGCTTTTGAGAAGCTCTACCTCCCTTGGGAAAAAAATAAGCTTGGAGGTTGCTTTAACATCTGATTCAGAAAGGAGATGATAAAATTTCTCTAACCTGATGGAGGCTGAAGGAAAATGTTGATGTTACTGAGTCTGTATGTGAACTGGCTCCCTTTACATTGACATAAAAAATGGAGTAGAAGTCATACTTTTTATCTTAAGTGAAATCAATCACTGCACATCTTAACTAAACTTTACTTAGAGTAAGCCATTCCAACAGTCACTGATCACAGAGTTGTCAGTGATTGATCTGTTTATTCAAGGGAAAACACTGAGGAAGAAAAAATATATGGCCAGTGTGATTATCTCATCATGTAGTTTGAGTTTGAATGAGGTTTATTTAATTTTTAAAAATTGTTCATTCTTATTTTTCCCACTATTTTTATTAATATACATATGCAATACATAATTTTTGCAATGCACTTGAGTATTTTGTGCATATATGTATATATGTAAGTGTATACATATATATATATATATCATCAACTTTACAATCCCTTCCCATTTTTGACCCTCCCACACTCTTCCCATCCCTACCCCACAATTCCTACTATCACACCATGTGATTCTATAGAATGCCTGTATTCTGGGTTTCCCAAGTCAGAGAAACCATACAATACTTAATGTATTTAATCTTCTGCATCTGAATAATTTCACTCAAATCACCACTCTTTAGCTCAGCTTTCTACCCCTTGAATGGGCCACAGTGGTCAAATCTTGATGCCTCTTCTCTGAGTCCAGCAGATCCCTTTGTTGTGATATTTGACAAAAATTCTTTTATTTTTTTCCTCTATATTTTGCTGTATCTTTGGTGAGATTCTTTGATCTGGTCTCATCTACCACTCCACATAAGAAAAGAACTGCAACCATATAATTCATAGGGCTAGTAAATCTGAGAAAGAAAAAGAAAAGTTAAATTTCAAATGCCTTAGCTGAGTACTGGAAGGTACATGTGTATACATTCACAGGATTATCTTTACATCAATCAGTTTTCTTAGGATAAACTTACATCAAAGACCGAATAAGTGAATTGGTATAATAAACAAACTTTAAGATACCAATTGCCCATGTTGAATAGGATCATTATGTTTTGTAAACTTGTATACTATTGAAAATGATAATTTTGGGGAAAGATTCACAGATTTTTATGATACAGTTGGTATTGTTTTAGAAGAATATCAATGAAATGATTCAAATACCAATTTTTTTTTTTTTTTTGCACTTTCTCTTTAGGTGTTTCCTTTCCTTCAGGTTTATTCAGTGCTGCTCGTCTCTCTGTTTCTCTCAAAGATTCCTCCAAGTATTATCTGCAGTGCGGGGCTTAGTTATTACAAATTTCTTAAGGGATTCTTGGTCATGAAATATTTTTTCTTCTTCAATTTTCAGGGATAATTTTGCTGGATATAACAACCTGGGTTGATACTTGCTGTCTTTTAAAGCTTGAAGGATCTTGCTCCAGGCTCTCCTAGCCTTTAAAGTTTGCTTTGAGAAGTCTGAAGTAATTTGAATGAGTTTGCCTTGGTAGAATAATGTCTGTTTTTCTCTTGCTGATTTTAATATTCTCTTTTTATGTTGTATTTCTGAGGTTTTGATTATGTTATTTCATAAGTCTCATTGCTGGTTGAGGTTTTCTGGTATTCTATATGCATCTTGTATCTGGAAGTCAATTTCTTTTCCTAGATAAGGGAAATTTTCTTGCACTCTTGCCATGAATAAATTTTTTATACCTTCAATGTTGTTGTCTGCTCTTCCTCTCACACCCATAATTCTGAGATTGATTCTCTTTGAATCACCCATCAGCTGGTGTATCTAGCTACTTTGCTCGTTTCTAACTTTGGAGTCATGCCTAATTATGTCATTTGTTTTCTCAGCCTTTTTTCACAATTTCTGAGTCGTCTTTCTCTGTTGTCTTTCTCTGCTGACAGTTTCCACTTCTCCCTGATTCGCACTTACCTCAGACTGAGGTTCTGGCCTTCAGGCTTTCCTCTGTGGCTGCCGGCAGCTGTTTTCCTCCACTTCCAGTAAGACTTCAGAATTTCTGACCTTCCCGCGATCTCCTGTCAGTTGCTGGGGCGCTTCTTCCTCTCCTAGCTCAGTCAGATTCTGGGCTCAGTGTGGTCTTTCCTCCATCTGCAGATGCCCGCAGCTCCCAGCCATTTGCCGCCTATCTGTGGGGCCTTCCTGGGCTACTGGTTTTATTTTTTTCCACTTTTCATGTTCGTTTGGAATTTCTGACTTTCCCCTGGCCTCCTTTCAGTTGTTAGGGTGCTCCTGTCTGTCTTAGCTACATTGAACATGCATTTTATGACTAAGTTCTTGACTTTTTAACTGGGTCAATGAGGAGTCATTGTGCAGCTTTGTTACTCAGGTGCCACTTGACAGAAGTCTCCAGTTTTAAAATTTTTAACAATGAATACAAATTACTTATCCCATTATTATTTTATTAATACATATTTGTAAATCATAATAGTTACATTGCACTTGGAGTATTGGTGCACATACATGCCACATTGTTATTTTTATTCTTGTTACCCTTGTTCCATTCTCTCTCCTTCTCCCCCAGCATACACACTCTCCCTGCAAAATCTGTCTCCTTATCTCCTGTCATAACACTTAATTAGCTCTTACTTATTTAAACCCTGGGTTTCTCACATTAGAGAAACTATGTGTTATTTAACTTTCTGTGTCAATTCATTTCAGTAAGTGTAATAATCTCAAGGTATATCTATTTTCCCGCAAATGGCCCAAACTTTATTTATGCCAGAATACTACTCCATTGTGTATGTATTCCACATATTCTGTATTATTCATTTGTTAATGGACATTAGCTGATTCCTGGAGTTAGCTATGTTGAGTTGTGCCCCTGTAAATATGGATATGCAAGTATTGCTGTTACGCGATGTCTTTAACACTTTTGGAAAGACACTCTGGAAAAGCAAACCTGGGTCCAATGACATACCTATTTTCATTTTTTGGAGGACTCTCCATATTGATTGTCATAATGGTTGTTCCAGTTATACTCCCACGAACAGTGTAGAAGAGTCCCTTTTTTTTCCATAACCTCACCAGTATTTTTTTTTTGAGACCTTTTTAATAGCCATTCTGAGTAGAGTAATAGGAAATTTCAGTGTTCTTTTGATTTGTATTTCTCTAATGGCTGAAGATACTGAGTATTTTTTCATGTATTTATTGGCTATTTTATATGTTTCTGAGAGCTGTCTATTTCAATTGCCCTTTATCTTAGGGCATTTATTTATTTATTTTTTTTTTCAGTTCTTCATATATTCTTGATATTAGTCTTCTGTCTGTGGAGTAGTTAACAAAAACTTTTCCCCATTTCCTTAGCTCCTTCCCTATTCTGTTGTTTCCTTCTTGTGCTGACCGAGCCTGCTCAGTCAGTGAACGAGAATGCGAGAGGGGGAGTGCGGATTGAAGAAAACTGGACTCTTGCAAGGGTCGCTGCAAAAGATGTTTTATTATCTACAGTCTTGCTTTTATACCCTCCTTGCCTTCCCACTAATTAACAGTCATGTGTTTCCATACCTGATCCAAACTTCAAACGGTCAAAACAACACATGACTTAAATTGAGTAAACAAGCAACACCTGGAATCCCAAATGGTCAAAAGGTAAAGGAACTTGGCTGAGGTCAGCAGTGCTGAGGCTCCTGGGCCCCAAGGGCCCCAACATTGTGCAAAAACCTTACTTTGTTATATTCTCATTTGTTGATTCTTAGTTTTTACATCTTACGCAATAGGTGTTGAGTTAAGAAAGTTTTTGCCAATGCTTATGTCTTCAGGGTTATGCCTATTTTATCTTCCAGCATGTTCGGTGTTACTGCTTTAATAACAAGATTTTTGATCCATTTTGATTTGATTTTAGTACAAGATGAAAGATGGATCAACTTTCACCCTTCTGCATGTGGATAACTAGTTTCCTGCTTACCATTTGTTAAAGAGGCTATCTTTTTTCCAACTTGTTTTTGGCCCTTTTGTCAAAGATCAGATGACAAAGAGTGCTTGGTATTATCCCTGAATCTTCAGTTCTGTTCCATTGGTCTACCTATCTTTTTTTTTTTTTTTTTTTTTTGGTGCCAATACCATACGGTATTTTATTTTATTTATTGTAGTTGCTTTGTCATTCAACTTGACACCTGGGATTGTGATGCCTACTGCTTTTGTCTTGTTGATTAGGCATGTTTGGGGTCTTCTGTGTCATAAAGCATCATGTTGTCTATAAGTAAGCATGGCTTAATTTCTTTTTTTATGTTTCCTTTTTGTTCTGTTTTCTTGACTGATTACTTGGCAAGGTTTCAAGTACTATATTGAACAGGAGTGGTGAGAGTGGACACCTTCCTGATTTTAGAAGAAATGCTTTTAGTTTTTTCCCATTTAAGATGATGTTGGCAGTAGGCTTGTCATAAATTGCTTTTATCAGCTTAAAGTCCTTTTATACCTATTTTTCTTTATTTCTTTTTTTTTTAATCATGAATGAATGTTGAAGTTTGGCCTTTTCTGTGTATATTGAGATGATCATTTTAGTTTTGTCCTTGGTTTTGTTTGTGTAACACACTGCATTAATTTATTTGTGTGTGTTGAAGCATCTTTGCATTCCTGGGATGAAGCCAATTTGGTCATGATGTATGATCTTTTAAATAATTCGTTGCATTTTGTTTGCAAGTATCTTGTTTAAAATTTTTGCATTTATAAAAGGAATTAGCCTACAGTTTTTTTAAAGTTAAGTCTTTATCTAGTTTTGGTATCGTGGTAATGCTAGCTTGTGGAAGGAGTTTGGCCATGTTCCTTTTCTTTCAATTTCATGTTAGGTTTGAAGAGAATTGGCCCTATCCCTTCTTTGAAGTTCTGATGAAATTCCATGGTGAGTGTATCTGTGAGGTCCTAGGCTTTTTTTTTTTTTTTTACTTTTGGCTATTGGTTATTGGTCTGTTCGGGGTTGTATATCTTCTAGGTCCTATTATTTTGGTATGTCATATGTGTCTCCTGATTTGTCCATTTCTTCTAGGTTTTTCAATTTATTGAACCATACATTTTCAAAATAGTTTTCTATAATTTTCTAGATTACAGCAGTGTATTGGATTTCACTCTTTTTATTTTTAATTGTGTCGATATGTGTTTTTTTCTTTTGTAACATTTCCCTCTCTGAGGAGACCACCCTATTCCTATAGGAGAAGGGGGTGCTGAGAGTGGATGATGTTGGGGTCAGGGAGTCTCAGAGGCAATCTGTCTAGCAGCCCACAGTGGAAGGGCGGGTACATACAGGGCTCCATGTGTAGCACCAGCCATAGATGGATAGCCTCAATTTTGTTAGAAATGAAGCAATACAGATCTGCTCTGATCTTTGGAATTTCTTTCTACTGATCTTGGATTTAGATTGTTTTTGTTTTTCCTAAGCTCTTGAGTTATATCATTGTATTATTTATTTGAGACAGTCAGGGTTTTAAATATGTACATTCACAACTATGAATTTGCCTTTTAGTACTGCTTTAATTGTCTTACATAGATTTTCATGCAATATGCTTCCATTGTCATTTGACTCTAGGAAGTTTTTAATTTTTTTGGTTTCTTCTGTGATGCACTACTTGTTGTAGAATGTATCATGACATCTCCATACATTTGTATAGTTTTGTAGTTTCTTTTGCAGTTGATTTCTAGTTTCATTCCTCTGTGATCTGAAAATATGTGGGGAATTATTTCAGTACGTTTATACTGGTTTAAGCATGCTTCATGGCCTAGAATATGGTCTATTTTGGATATGGTCTAAATAGGATATGTGTTGCTGAGAAAAAGACATGTTCTATTGATGTTGGATTGAACACTATAGATATCAGTTAAGTCTTTTTTTTTTCCATGATGTGGTTTTGCTCTGATGTTTTTTTTTTTTTTCGTCTAGTTCCTTGTTTGTGACAGTAGGAAATTGAAGTCTCCTAGTATACTGTTTGTCTTCTTATGCTCAGTAGTTTTTATTTTATGAAATTGAATGCACCAATTTAGGGTGTGTATATATTTATAACTTTGAATTTGTCCTGTTGGATTGTTTCCTTTACTATCAATAGTGTATAATGCCCATCTTTGTCTCTTCTGGTCTTTTTTGGCTTGATATCTATTACATCTGTTACATCTGAGAATAGTATAGAGATATTCATGCTTGTATAGGGCTCCAGTTGCTTGGAATATTAATTTCCATCCTTTTACTTTCAGGCCATGTGTTTCTTTATGGGTTAAGCATGTCTCTTACAGGCAACAGATTGTTGGGTTTTGTCTCTTAATATAATATGTCGTTCTGTACCTTTGATCAGAGAGATAAAACCATTGAGTTATTAACATAGCATATTGTTATTATTAATATGGCAGATTAATCAATTCTTGTGTTTGTCTTTTTTTCAGTGTAGAATCTTCATCTTCTACTTTTGTTAAATTAGTCCCTTGTTTGATGTTTCCTTTGTTTGGAATATTTGGTGCTGCTAGTCTCCCCATCTATATCTAAGGTTGCCTTAGATATTTTCTGCAGTGCAGGTGTAGTAGTCACAGATTTCTTTATTATGGAAAACTTCTCCTTCAGTTTGGAGGGATAAACGTGCTGGATATAATTGCCTAGGTTGATGCTTGCTTTCTTTTACAGCTTAGCAGATTTTGCTTCAAGTCCTCCTGGCCTTTTAAGGTCTGTGCTTAGAAATCCAGTTATTCTGATAAGCTTGGCTTGGTAGGTTACTTTGTTTTTCTTTTATAGGTTTTAGTATTCTCTCTTTTTGTTGAATTTCTTAGATTTTAATTATGATGTGTTGAAAGGTACTTTTCTGGCCAAGTGTATCTGGTCTTGTATATACCTCCTGTATCTCAGTATTAATTTCTTTTCCTAGGTTTGGGAAATTGTCTTCTATGATTTCAGTGCATTTTTTATACCTTTTGTGTTGCCTATTTTTTCCTCTCACTTTTGTAATTATGAGGTTGCTTCTTTTTGAGTCATCCAGCAGCTATTGTATCTAGCTTCCTTGTTGTCTTGTTGATTTAAGGGTATCACTAAGCTTATAGTTTAATTCATCATTGTTATATTCA
Organism: Ctenodactylus gundi; assembly: GCA_004027205.1. Lineage (NCBI taxonomy): Eukaryota > Metazoa > Chordata > Mammalia > Rodentia > Ctenodactylidae > Ctenodactylus > Ctenodactylus gundi. Next base: position 23,101 of record PVKB01005879.1, read on the forward strand.
AGGTCCAGTGCCCCTCACCATCTTCTTTGATTGAAGTTTTAATATTCTGAATATCATCTTGATTTCTTTTCAAACTTTCTACCTCTGTACCAAAGTGGTTCTTAATATCTTATGTTGTCTTGTTTACCTCAGCTACCTTTTTGTTTTTCTTTCCACTATTTTTATTAATATATATATATATATATATATATATATATATATATATACAATACATAATGTTTACAATGAACTTGAGTATTTTTTGCACATATATATCCATCAACTTTACAATCCCTTTCCATTTTTGGCCTCCAACTCCTCCCCGCCCCTCCCCGCCCACAACTCCCACTATCACACCATGTGGTTCCATAGAATGCCTGTATTCTGGGTTTCCCAAATCAGAGAAACAATACAATACTTAACGTATTTAATCTTATGTGTCTGACTCATTTCACTCAAATCACCACTGTTTAGCTCAGCTTCCTACCCCTAGAATGGGCCGCAGTGGTCGAACCTTAATGCCTCTACTCTGAGTCCAGCAGATTCCTTTATTTGGATATTTGCCAAAAGTTCTTTTTTTTTCTATATTTTGCTATATCTTTCTTGATATTCTTTAACCTGGCCTCACCCACCAGTCCACCATAAGAAAAAAACTATAGCACTGTAATTCATAAGGCTAGTAAATGTTATAAAGAAAAAGAGAAACGTTAAATTTGAAATGCCTTAGCTGAGTACTGAACGGTAAATGTTGTACATTCAAAAGGTTATCATTACATTAATTAGTTTTGGCTACTATTTTTGTTTGTGCCTTTTATAAGCTCTCTGCATTTTTATTTAGTTCAATTAAGGCTGCAATGTATTTAGTAAATTTTTATTTAAGCTCATTAGTATTTTATGAACTTGTTTGAATATTTCTTCCTTCCTTCCTCAAATATTAGATCTACTTGCCTTTTGTGGTTTTTTAATTTTTCCCTATAATTTCGTATACTTCAAGGCCCTTGAAATTAGTTCTTGGGGGGGTTAGTACTTTTTGTAGATATCTTATTACCTTGTTTTCTCATGCTTCTGTTGCTGGAGATTATAGATCAATTAATGTAGGAAAAACTCTGTCTGTACTGTGAAGATTTCTTCAATTTGATTGTGTCTGTCTTTTCATGTGTTCATTATATTTTTGCTGTTTGAGGGTTTCAGCCAGTAAGTTTGAGGATTTTTTTAGTGTCTAAACTTTTACTGATTTCTTGATCCTCTAAACTTTTCAGTGAGGGAAAATTGGATCACAGTACTGTCAGTGGCCTGAGGATAATGTTCAACCACTGTGCTACCATTAACAGCATGGATGAACTATGCTGCAATGTTGCAGTCTAAAAGATACCAGTGGTTAACATGTCACAACAACCAGTTAGATACTGCAAATACTCTAACCCAACATCAGAAATGCAGCCCTTACTATTAATACAGCTACGTAGATAAACCAAATATTGACTCATCTAAAAGATTCACTGAAGTCAACACTATACCTTCTTTGATTATAATAAAGAAGTCTATTATTGTTTAGGCTAAACTAAATAGCTAAAAGTTTATGTTTTTTTTTTGAGGCAGGATATTTCTCTGTGGTCCAGGCTGGCCTTGAGCTCACAGAAGTCCACCTGCCTCAGCCTCCCAAGGTCAGGAATTATAGTTGTGTGCCACTGTGCCTCCCAAGTACTAGGATTATAGTCATGGGTCACAATAACCCAGTTTATGGTGTATTGGGGAATCAAACTCAGGACCTTTTGCTTGCTAGGCGAGCACTCTAACTGCTATGCTTTGCCTTCAGCCCTGTTCATGTTTAAATAACAAAACGTTATTAACTTTTGAAAATTATTGGAGTATAAATATTGTCCTATACATTAAATATCAAGAAATATTCATTATTGATTACAATACTGAAGAAATCAGAAAATTGTAATATCCACTCATGACACGGTGATAATTCCATCCCAGTGCTGAACACAATAACAGTTTACTCACAAGACACTGCAAAAGTTATCAAAAAGTTCATCACTTTAAACCACCTATAATACCACAATATAAAATGGTTTTGAATCATATGAATAGTCTCAGGAATCTCATCTTTATATTACCAATTAATCAACTGGTTATACTGAGTCTGGGGAGTTATACTGTCAACTGTCATAGAACTCCAATTCTCATCTTCTTATTTTTATTTCAGATTATTATTAGTAAATGAAAACAACCTATACAAATCCAAAGATCCTTTTCAAGTTAGTCTTTCATGAAACAGAAAGAATCAAATTTTAGTAAAAAGAAAGCTCCCAAGCAGTTAAATTTCTTAACGGAAAAAAAAGCAGTGTAATATAATTAACCTTTCCTTCAAAGAAAGGAAAGAAACATAAATCTGTTGTGACAAATTTGAAAATATTCCCTGTCACAGGATATGTGTTTATTTTAAATGATGGACTTGAATGATGCAAGTCTGGGAAGCAGGGATCTGTGGCAATCTAAATTCATCCACCAGGACTCTATCCTTGTTTTTAGTGTCACTGGGAACACCTTCTGGGATTGCGGGGACGGATGCTGCCTCATGCAAGTAAAGAGATGTCTTCATTGGCAGAAAAGCCCTTGGTCTGTGTGTTCTGCTCTGCGTCTTGGTCTTCTTCCAGCTCTGGAGCTGAAGATGAGCCTCAGTGCTCCCTGAGTCTCATTTGCTTCTTTCATCATATCCTCTAGTTCCTCCTGTAAATCCTCAATCTGGTCAACTTTTACTTGCTTATTTGCTTTCTTCATTTTCATTATTCCTAGTTTCATAGCACCCACTACCGTCTTGGTGTCCTTCCATGACTGAGTGGTGTCATTGGCCTGTTCCATGTTAAAGGGCTGTTGGGCGAGGTCGTCCCACTGCTGCTCATGCGTCTGATTTTGCTTTGGAACTTGCAAGGCTTTCTGTTTGACCATATTCTTTGCAGCACCGTCTCTCATCTTCTTGATTTGCTCAGCATACAGCCAGGAAATCTTTTCAGTAGATCCTGCCCTGCTGTCCATATGCCAGTGCAGTCAGTCAGGCTGGGCTGCGGAGCCTTGAGGTTTGCTTTTCCGAAGAACTATTCATCATGGATGTCTGTGAAGATACCCAAACACTCAAGATTATTGACTCTTATAGGCTAAGCCTAACAGCCATAAACAGCCATTGATGTCTAGTAGTAATATTAATAGGAATGGCAGGAGTAAGGAATAGGAGGACTGAGCCAGAGGTTTAGTTTTGGAGAAGGAAACAGCAGAAAAATAAGTAAGATAATGAAAATTGAGATAAAATTCCAATTGAAGACTAGAAGAAAAATGACAAAGTAAAATTAACACAGAGAAGAACCAGAGAAAAAAATAAAATTTAGAGATTGGTATAAGAATGTATCAAAAGGTTATTTAAAAATGGCAAAAAGAACAACTTGAAACAAAAAAACTAACAAAAAAAGCACAAATCCAAAAATATATACAGTCCAAAAAATATTTCTGTGTCAAGCTGTGGAGGAGACCAAAGTGCCCACTCCATTCCTGGGAACAGCGTCTAGAGGCACCGGCAACGGCTTCATCTGCAAAGCAGTTGCAGCCAGAACTTGCAGAGGCAAAGCCCTGTGAGTCTGCTGTTTGCTTCTGGAACATCCAAAACCTACCCTTTGGTGGTGACACAATTGCTGTCGCTGAGTATTTTATTGCTATTTACTGGCAGCATCATGTGTAGCCTTGGATCCTATTCATGTAGGCTGTATGCTCACTCATATTTCTGTGCTTATTCCTCGATCTCAAAAGCCCTCCAAGATTCTCAGCCTTCACCTGACATCACCTCCCATGACTCCTCTGAATCTGTGTTTTCCCTTATCACAACACCTGATCTGGGTACATTTCCTTCTTTGCCATACACTAGAGCCTGTGTAGAGGGAGTCGGAAGGGTCTGGATAGATGGATGTCAGTGACCTTCCCTTTACAATAAAATTACACAGAGCAGGCCCTCCCTGACGCCTCATGATTCAACAGGCAAAAGATGCCATTAAGAAACAATGGAATGGTTTCTACGGTAGAATGCCCAACTGCAAACAATGGCCTTTAAGGAAACATGCTGTGTTGAATGTAGCTGTGCTTTAAGATTAAAATCATACTATGTTTTGAGAAAACTTTCCCAACACCTTGATGTCTTTGTGATTTGTAATGATTGATGTATGTAACTGCAATTGCTGCCAGTCCAGGCACTGCCTGACCACAATGTCTGTGCCAGACTTGATAGGATATGCTTGCAGTATGATTTCTTAGAAATAAGTTTAATGGTATGGGTAGTTGATCTCTGTATTAGATGAGAATAGAATGTGAAACACATACCAAGGTGATTACAAAGAATAAATTTGTGCATTCTGCTGAATATCTAAATACCCTGCGAATAAGGAAACTGAAAATTGTGTAAGAAAGGTGTATAAATAAACTCAGCCACAGCTGATCAGTGGCCATCTGATTCACTGCAATCTGTGGTCCACAGTCCTTCCTTTCACCGATGCTGCACCTCCTTCAGGTACCCTGACTCTCCCTGGGGCTGGACCCCGGCAAAGCTGTTTTGATAATTAGTCTCTTTCAGGTCCTATGGGACTAGCATCCACTGTCCACCAAATATAGGAGGAGTAGCAATTATACTGTGTCCTCTCGTGGAATTCTTGCACACTCCTGGCTTCCTGTCCACCAATGAGACCTGTTTCTGCTTTTCCATGTCCTGAGTCCTTGTCGGAGCCTGAAGTTAATGTCCCCATTGACCAGGATTCTGTCTCCAGTGATCAAGCCTCGGTACCTCTCAGGGCGATATGAAGGCCCAAAATGCCCCTGAACTCTGCATTGGGAACAGGTAGCCATGTTAGCCCAGTGGTAGGAATGCCTGTAACCGGGCATCTCCTGCACACCCAGTCTCCTGGACAAACCATTCCTAGCTGTCCTGACTTCTCTTACCTGTAGATGAGGGGTGAGGAAAGGTAGGGGGAATGGAGCTGGTTAGGAGTACGGGAAGGGCATTCTGCTCTCTGTGACTTGTTCCTTCAGGGTACGAATCTTCCAGGAGTTCCAGGGCCTGCTCCTGCTTCTCAGCAAGTGTCTGCTTGTATCTGTGATAGCTGACTGCTCCGAGGATGCTGGCCACACCTAAGGAAGCCTTTGGTTTGGCATGCTTACCTCTTCCAGTGTCCCTCGGGTTTCTGCCTTTTCTGCCAGCCTCCTTTTAATTCTTGGAGCTCTTCTTTCCCTACCTAAGTGTTCAGGTATTCCTTTCTCCACTGTTTACTCTTTTTGAAGTGACTGAGGAGCCAGCAATGAGAGAACTTCTAATGCTACTTTCGTAGAGATAAAACCATGCTCATACATATGTAGAAAAATCTCATGGGCAGGTGTTCTGGCAGGTGTGTGTTGACGTGAGGGTGACCACAGTGCTGGTTTATTGATGGGAACCTGTGCCCAGATGGGGCCTCTGTTGCTGGACAGAAATGACTGAAACATTACTCCTGTTTTTCCCTTAGATCCATGACTTTGTGAATCATTTCTAATTTACAAAGTATGGGTGATATAAGTTTATGGCTTGTGTTAGCTTTCTGTTGTAATAACAAATACCTACACCTTATAAAGAGAAAAAAATTGATTTGGCTCAGTTTTCCAAGGTTCTGGTTCATCTTCAGTTGGCTCTGTGGTCCTATGGTATTGGCAGCATGCCATCATGGGAATGTGTTGAGGAGGAAGCTGCTCACCTAATGGTGGCCAAGAAGCAAAGGGAAAGAGGAAGAGACTCGTATTTCTCAACAACTTTTGCAGGCATGCTCCTGGTGACCTAAGTTCTTTCATTAGGACCCACTTCCCAAAGGTTCCCCTGCCTTTCCATTCCTGGGGAGCAAGCCTTTGATGCATAGGCTGAAGGAGGACATTTTGGATCCAAAGTATAACCTGTTCGCTTTGAGAATTAAGTTGAAAGTTCATAAAGTGCTTATCACATATCAGGAGCTGTTTGAAATGCTTGGAAATGTCCGTATGGATAGTCACTTATGTCAGTAGTTTTCACACGTAAGCACAATTACACATCTTTTTCTATCTTTTTGATCATAAAGGCTGTGTGAAGGCACAATGTTCTGCAAGTATTGGAAAAACTTCACTTTATACTTACTGCTTTTGGAAGGAATCAACCCAGTAACCTCCTTTCCTTCTCCATAGTTGAACAGAATTAAGTGAACTGCCAAATGCAAGGCTTCCTTGTGGTGAGTGAGACTCTTGGAGGTAGCCAAACACAGGCTACTTACTGGCCCAGACAAAGCTGAGTAGGTAAATGCGTGACTCTTTCTTGAGAACATGGCTAAGAGTGAAACAACTGTTTAGTTATTATTTTAAATGTGGGCCGCGAAGTGGCTGGTGCTGGTGTGTAATGACTTCCCAGGTATTGAAGGCCGCCAAGGAAATGTTCACACTACAAGTCATTGAAAGTATTTTCTTCTAAGAGGCCTGGCTGGATTCCAGAATGCTCAAACCTATCATAACTAATTCTGTTGCAGTGTTTCCAGGCAACAGATTTAGTCATTGCTGTTATTGTGCAAGTGCTGAAAAGGTGTCCTAATACCCTCCTACTCAAAGATAGCCATCTGCATCCTGTATCTGTAGCGACTTCCAGAGTACCACTGCCTGCCAATTTGTCTGAGCCAGACTCTTGGGAATCTCTGTCAGCTCCAGACCCCCCACATTCATCACACAAACATGGTATGATCCTACTGCCTGGGCCAGTTTTGGGTTCATTTCTTTTTTCTCTCTTTTTCTGTTGCTTTAACTTTGGCCACAGTGGCCATTCCTCCACAGCTAAACACCCTTCCATTTTTCCTTCTGCTGACGGGCCCCCGGTGTGCAGCCTCCTCATGGATCCTCCTCTCGAGCCCTGTAGAGGCCTGTGGACCTCTGGGGGGACATTTTTTGTGCCCTTCTGCATTTCACTGTGGGCTTCTTTCTTCTGTTAGAGAAAGAACAAGTCCTGTTCTTTCTGTGAGGCCTTTAAAGCTTTTTAAAAATAAGACTACATAGTAATAGTAAATGGTTTCTGACCACTCTGTTCTTAATTTTTCTCTACTAAGAGACTTGGAGAAGATCCAACCTTGTGTTCATGAACTTTTAAAGTAATGAGGTTCTATTGCATCATTGAATGGTTCCCAGCATTCTGTTACAGGGTGACTCTTGCATGCTATGCTGGTTTGTTTGTTGGATATTTCTGTTTGATTCTGAGGGCATGCCTTGTGTCTGCCAGATGTTAGTAATGCCAGGATTGGATTTGTACTTGAGCCAGGTATTTAAAAAATAGGTATCCAGAGCTGCCAGGTGTAGTTATTAAAGATGAATAAATCTTACTGTACTAGATATAAATGTGAGCATGAAAAATAAGCACATTTGTGGATCAACAAACACAACATTCAGATGTTCTAGAATAAAGCATGGTTCCTACAATTTAGAGATAGAAAAGCCTCAGAAAGTGAGAGATAAAAACCTGTGGACCAAAAGAACAGATTCTGGATTTGTAAAAATAAACATTCTGTAGGAGGAGAGATACTGTGAACAGTATCCAAGGCTAAGCAGTAGATCATGGAAAAGTATTTGCAGTGTCTAAATCCTGTTAAGACGATATAACTCAGAAAGAAAAAGAAAAAGGACCCAAGAGAAAAATGGGCAAAGGACAGGAGCAGGTATCTGACAAAGAGGAAACCAAAGTAGTCAATGATGCATGAAGGGTGATGTGCCTCGTTAGTAACCAAAGCTGGTTTTGGAGGGCAGGACTCTGCCCCCGCCCCCACCACCACCACTGTGGTGAGGCATGGGAGTGCATGTCCACACAAGGCAAGGGGGTCCTGAGCTGCTGAGAGGATTCTATCCAGTTTCCACTGTGTGAAAACCCTTATGACTATATATAGATATTCATTATGTGTAGGATTTTCTGTATATATGTTACTCTTCAAAAAGTTCTAGAGTTAAGGAGATGTTAGAAAAAGAAAGAGCAACTGCCTATTATTTTTTGCCGATCAGACTGTCTGAGACTGAAAAGGATGTACTAAGACCGTGTACCTTGAAGGGTAAGTTGGTACTATCAAGTGTCCTCCCAGGAAAAGAGGCAATTTGGCAATTAGTAATTAAAAATAAACTATTGAGTCCCAAGCTGCAGTTACAAAAATGTGACGTGGTACAGACATGCTGCCCGTATGACACTGTGGTGCAAAGATTTAATCACAGCATTGTTGGTGATAAAAAATGGGAGACAGCCCTCATGTCCGCAGATGGGTAGATGCTTAAGTCTTGCCACATCCTTCTAAGGGGGCTGTCGTAGCCACTTAATCATTGCTGGGACACAGTACCCACTGTCCACAACTTGAGGGACAAAAGGTGTGTTTTAGTTCAGTTTCAGAAAGTCTCAGTCCATTCAGAAGCAGCTGACAAGGGCATGGTGGATGGCCTAGCCGAGAAAAGCTGTTCTTTGGTTACCAGGAAGTGGGGGGAGGGCCAAAGAGGGGAGCTGGTGAGGGCAGTGTACCCTTCCAAGTCATGCCCCAAAGCTCTGCCCTTTCCAGCTAGGCCCTGCCTCATGAAATCATCAATGGATTAATTCACTGGTATAATTAACGCCTACCGTTCAGTCCCCTTCAAAATATATGAGGCTTTTGGGGACATTCCTGCTCCAGACAGTAGCAGAGGTCCATGTAGCTGTTTACTATATTTGGGGATATTAAAGAGAGGGGCAGGAAGCTGAAGTTCACAAAGGAGACACCATTTTTGCTTAAGGAAAGAGTCACAATCATATGCATACAAGCTAGAAAAAAACCTCAAGTGTTTTAATTTGCCTTTTTCTAATCAATCACAATGTTGAGGATCTCTCCATGTATTTCTTTTCTTTTTTCTTTTATTTTTTTGAGACAGGGTCTCACTCTGTAGCCCAGGCTGGCCCCTGAACTTACTTTGTAGCCCAGGCTGGCCTTGGACTCACAGCAGTCCTCCTACCTCAGGCTCCTTAGTGCGTGCTGGGATTCCAGGCATGTGCCACCTCGTCCATCTTTATGTGGAATCGAAATCGTGCCTTGCGTTTGCAAGGCCAGCACGTTAACCACTGTGCCATTCCTCTAGCACTCCTCCAAGTGTTTCTGAAGTGAATTGTTTGTTTAGGTGTATTGGCCAATAAAAAAAAAGATTGTCTGCTTTATTGGTGATTATTGAGAGATCTTTATGTATTCTAGCTCCAAGTACTTTGTCAGAAATATGGCTTGCATATTTCTTCACTTTAATACGATTTTTCCTCATTTTCCTCTCTTAGAGTCCTCTGAGGTCCCATTTATTGCCCCCACAATAGGCTTTCCCCTAAATTGCCTACACCCTCCTGTGTCTGACCCTCGTAAAGATAGTAGGTAAGTCTTTGGATCTCCCTGGGCTTTAGGGCACTCACTTTTCTTTGCTGTGACATCACCATGCGTATGATAGATCTGAGTGCCTTTCTTCCTGTTACCTGCCTGCTGTGATTCTGTTTATCGGCTCCATATCCCAGGCCTCAGTGGGTGGCGGGAAAGTGCCTCTCCCTTAGAGTTGGCAGCTCTGTAGACAAGAGAGTTGTAGTGGGGAGTTTTGGGAAAGAATTCGATTCCTGTGGGGCATAGAAAAAAAACAGGTAAAGAGTGGGGGATTGGGAATGGCATTGAATGGTGTGAAAGGCATTTCCAGCCAGAAGTGGGATCTTCGGTCTCAGCTCAGTATTCCACTGTGCAAGGTAAAGGATTTACCAGCTTTCTGGCCCACACAGCGAGAGCAGTGCTTTGGGTGCCTTCACGTTGAGCGCTGAGAACCCTAAATGTGAGATACAGGAGACGGGAAACAAGTGCCCTGGGTGGGGGCTGACCCTCTGGTCCCTTCCCTCAGTTTCTACAATGCAAGCAGCTTAATAAGAGGTAGGCCATGATTAAGAACCGCTTGGTCCCTTCCTCCTCCTTGGCCACTGTGAGGGGTGAAGGCTGAACACAACCGGGTGTGGGAGCATCTCCCACGTGCTATCTATTCAGAAGTTATTCTGCGGCCAGTCTTTTCCAAAATTGTAAGGCGTGATCCCAGAAAAGACTGTTCTCTCATTGCGTATTTTAAGTAGTCAGAAAATTTTTAGTTTCAGTTTATCAGTTTTTTTTTTTATGATTTCTGATATTGGAGTCATATTTGAAAACTGTTCTAAATATACCCAACTCAGTGCCACAAAGACGTTTTATCCTAGAAAATTTATAGTTTTAGTTTTATATGTATAACTAAAATCCACTTGATTAATTTCATATAAAATATGAGGTTTAAGTTTCATTTCTTTGCATGTGAAAATTCAGTTGTGCCAACACCATTTGTTGAACAGTTTTCTTCTTGGATTTATGTTTTCACCTTTGTGCTGAATTTCCATGGCTCTATCTTTGGGCTCTGTTTGGGCTAGATCGATTCATGTGTCAAGCAGCATGTGCCAGTACTACTTTCTCTTAATTACTTTAGCTTGATAATAAGTCTTGAAGTTAGTGAGTCATCTAACTTTGTTATTTCTCATAATTTTTGTTTTGCCTCTTCTGATTTCTTTGACTTTATTCCACTCTTACCAGCAATCAAACTCAGGGTCTTGTGCATGCCATACATAACCCTACCACCAAGCTACCCCCCCACCCCTGCCCTTTTATTTTATTTTAAATTATTTTTGAGACACATTTTCACTAAATTGCTCATGACAGCCTCAAACTTGTAGTCCTCTTGCCTCAGTTTCTCAATTTACTGAGGTTTATAGATGTGTACCATCATACCCAGATCACTTCTCTTTTATTTTTTTAAATTTAAATTTATTTTAAAACGCATACAAAAACCCCACAAAATTGTACATAATTATGGAGTGCCATGTGATGTTTTGATATGTGTATGAATGCATACACATATACAATGGTATAGTTTTTAAGAAGTGTCCCAAAGGCACCCTCCCAGAATAGAGGAGAACAAGCCAGCTTCTGATAATTAGCCGTGTCTTTTGCATCTTGCAATACCAACAAAGAAGTGAGTTTCTCCTGCTCTTTTGCTGTTTCTCATATGTACATGGCTGCATTTGGCATGGCTCTGGCCATCTGGCAGTGGCATCAGTAACCGTGGGTGTGTGAACAAAGGTTTGACAGAGACATCATGCCAGTTTAAAGAGCATTCCTCAGCCCACAGAGAATGATTGGTGTCTCTAAACATTTGAGGGTTTGCCTTCAGAGTGTCTCACACTTTATGTGCAGCTCTTAACTGATTTTTGCTGAACTGAGCCGCACACTAACGTCTCCTGGCCGTAGCAGCTGCCCTCGTGGGCCGCGCTGTTGCCGGCTTCCCTGCGCTGCCCTCTCCTACACATTCTTCGCCTACACACTTTTCTCCTGTGCACTCTTCTCTTCACAGACCTCAGCATCTTGCAGCGGCTGCAAGTGAAGCATGGCGTGTGCCTGCTCCTCTGCAGGGACCGCAGCTTCTTATCCAGCTGCCTCCTTTGTCCCCTCCACCTGCATATAAGTGAGCATGAAAAAAAAAAAAACACACTAAAGAGTCAATAAATATTTTTGAAAACCCTCAGATCTTCTATTCAAAAAATTGTTCCTATAACTTGGCAGTAGAAGAGCCTCTAAAAGTTAGATACAAAACCCACAAACTAGAAGGTCCCCGGTTTAGGCACTCACTCTTGGTGTGCAATCTCTGCACCTGAACAGATGCATACGACGTGCCTAACGTTATAGTATTACTCAGAGTGTCTTTGCTGTCCCCAGAACCCTCTCCTGTGCCCATTCATCAGTCCAAGCCTACATCATGTAGTTTGCAGCTGGTTTTTTAGGTGCATAAACGTTTGGCATTGTTGTCTTGATGAACTGAGCCCTTTATCATTATGGGTGCCTCTTGCTATCTCTGTCAGTATTCTTTGATCTAACGTCTGCTTTCCCAGACCTTAAAGAAGCATCTGCAGGTTTCTTTACTGTTTTAAAGGGGTATGCTTTATATTTATGCTATTTTCATTGTTAGTGTAAAATATTGAAGGCTTTTATGAGGAAATGACATTTATTTAGCTCATAAGTTTTAGAGGCTGAAAAGTCCAGACGACATCCTATCATACTGTTTTTTGAGACAGGTTCTTACTCTGTAGTCCAGGCTGGTCCTGAACTCACTGTGTAGCTCAGACAGGCCTCAAACTCACAGCAATCCTTCTGCCTCAGGCTCCTGAGTCCTGGAAATACAGGTGTGCACTACCATGCCTGGTTTCTGTAGTGCTGGGAAATTGAACTCATGGCATTGAGCTTGCTAGGAAAGTACACCAAACACTGTGCTATTCCTCCAGCCTCCGTTATACTGGGTCTTATGAGGGCCCTCTGGCCCATGTCCCATCATAGTGGCTGACATTATTGGCAGAAGTGCACAGAAGGGATCACATGACATGACAAGAGGCCAGTGAAGGTCAGGGACTGGTCTTTTATAACAGCCCTCTCTTAAGGATTTGTGAGGGGCATGCTGTGGATGACCCTGCCAATTCTGCAATTATTTTGCACAAGGCTGTACCTCATACTGTGTTCTATAACTTTTCTATCATTGCTCCACTGAACTCATGGGAGAAAAATGGCTTTCAAACAGTAGCATCCCACACCTCTTTATTTTTAACCTTCGACCCTGTTTAAAACTATGCATTTACAATGTGTATGTTAAATATTAGATAACTTAGACTTGAACCTTCCTATTTTATCCAGCCAGATAATCTCTGCCTTTTAATTGATGTGTTTAAACCATTCACATATAACATGATTATTGATACAGCTGGCTGAAGTATACCATCTTGTTAGCAATTTTTATGTTTATCTTATCTATTCTTTATTTCTCTTTCCTACATTTGTATTAATTGAATGTATTCATGATTCTAGTTCATCCCAATTATTCATTCATTATTTTGCTTCTTTAAAAACCCTTAATAGTAAATAAAGCATAGACCTTTAATTGATCAGACACTACCTTCTAATAACGCTATACTACTTCCTATTGTACAATGTTATCCTACAATTTGCTGTTCATGTGTACACATAATATATTAGTACTATTTTAGCTTTAGCTAGTCAGTTATATTTTAGAGAGATTGGCAATAAGAAAACATTTGTTTACCTTTAAGCTGTTTCTGATGTTCTTCATATCTTTATGTAGATCTAATTTTTTGTCTGGTATCCTTTTTCCCTTCTTACTATAGACTTTCATTTAAAATTTTTTAAATAGATGCATTAGGTATGCTGAGAATGAATTCCCTAAATTGCTGTTACTCAGACAGATTTTTATTTTTTCATTTGGGAAAGATTTTTATGTTTACAGAATTTTGGGTTGACAAGTTTTTTATTTCAGCATTAGCGATGCCACTCTTTTGTTGTATAAATTGCATTATTTGTAAGAAAAATTTTGTCTTAGTTACTTTCTCATTGCTGGGACAGAGTACCTGATATCCACAACTTTGGGAAGAAAGATTTATTTTAGCTCACAGTTTCAGAAGGTCACACAGTCTGTTCACAGGTATGTGGCTGGAAATGGTAGAACCACATCGTGGGGCCCAGGCCAAGGCCAGGGCCAGGGCCAGAGCTCCTTGCAGCATGGCAAAAGAGAGCCACGCCTGGGAGAAAGGACAGAACCAGCACACACCCCTCCAGGTCAATCCCCAAGCATCTGCCCCTTCCAGCCAGGTCCCACTTCCCAATAGTACACAATACATAGGTCCATGAGACTTTTGGGGGACAGTTGAGATCCAAACCACAACACTTAATGTTTCTTTTATATATGATGTCTTTTTTCTTACTGGCTTCAATATTTCTTTATTTTCTGTTCTCAGTAATTTCATTATAATATGCCTAACCATGTAGGATTTCTTTAAGAAGGTCAGGATGTTTGTCTAATTTTGTGTTCTCTGAGCTTCTTAGATCTGTGATTTGTTAACTTTTATTAGTTTTATTCTTAGCTGTTAATATTATTTCTGAAATTTTCCTCTGATCATTCTGTTTCTTCTGGGGTCCCACTCACACGTATGTTAGTTAGGCCATTTGTTATTTTTATGGAGTCTTGATTAATCTTAGTTTTATTGCTCTTAGTTTTTCACTCAGGTTGGTTTTAGTTGACTAATCTTTAAATTTACAGATTCTTTTTTCATACTATGTTCATTTTCTGACGAGGTGGTCAAAAGCATTCTTTATCTCCATGACTTTGTTCTTCAATTCTAGCTTTTCCTTGGAATTTTTTTATAGTATCCATTTCCCTGCAGAAATTACCCTTTTGATTTTGCATGTTATCCATACTTTTTATTACCACCTTCAGCATATGAATCATGGTTATTTAAAATTTATTGTCAGATTGTTCCAACACCTGAGTCATGTTTGAGTCTGGTTCTGACAATCACTCTTCTTCTGGGTGTGTGTTGTTTCTTCTTGTTCTTGATTATGCCTCACAATTCTTTTGTTTTTGACAGCCAGAGTCCTGAGCAGGGTAGGCAATGCTGAGGTAAAGACTTTTTTTTAATTTTTAGGAGCCGACAGACCTTTCTGCTAAGTTTTCATCACAGGAAATTGAGATAGGCTAGTTAGGAGTTGGGCAATGTTTAAATTTATGTTTGCTATGGTTAGCTTAGGTATAAAGGGTTCCAGTTCTCTAAAAATGTTCAGAGTTTAAGATGAGGGCTGATTGGCCAAGAGATCCTACTTCCTTCTCTGTCTTTATCCTGCCATTAGCTTTAGTCTGTTTTCCCTTTGCATGTTCCTCAGCAAGGGTCTCTCATGGCCTAACTGCTGTTCCCTTTCTCCCTTCTCTCGGAAGTGTTAGTCTGCTGCTTGCTACTTAACAGTGGTCAGCCTGAGGCAGCCTTCGTTTTAGCCAGGCATCCTGTTAATAATAGAAGTCTGCATTAATAGCGTAGGCTAAGCTACCTAGCTAAAAATTATTAACAATATAATAGTAATAAAATGTGGAGGAGGTAAGGGAGTACTGGGAAAAGGACTTAATTTTGGAGAAGAAAGAGAAGGGAGAAGCGAGGAAGGGATAGAGAAATGTGAGGTGAAAATCCAGTTGACTAAAAGCAAGTAAATACAATTAGGTAAAAGTAGCAGGGAGAAAGAAACACAAGAGAATGCAGTGAAAAGAAAGGGAATAACACAAGAGTGTATAAAAAGGCTTTAAAAGAAAGGAAAAAGAACAAATCAAAACAAACAACGAAATGCAAAATACAAAAACAGAGAAAAAAAAAACAACGAATAAGATACTAACCCAGAATATAAACTCAGAATGATTGAGTCCAAAAATTCTTCCACATTCGGCTATTTGGATGAATAGTCTCTTTCCAGATCCTGTGGCACTACTGTCTGTCAGATGTTGGGGTGGGAATGAACGTTAAGTCAAACTAGCCTATTGCAAATTCTAGCTCACTCTTCACGGTGTGTTTGCTGCTGAGACCTGGCCAGGCCTGGTGGAATCCTCAGAGATGAGCTTCATGTCTGGGAGCCACCTTCACTCCAGTGGCCAAGTCGATGTGTATCCTGAGTGCACAGGCAGTTTGGGGGTAAAAGCCAACAGACCACTAGTTACTGTTCTGGCTGGAAGCCGCTAGCAGGGGTTGCCGGGCTTTCACTGGACTCTACCGCAGCACTTCACAAACAGCTGCCTTGGCAGTCATGACTGACCTGGCTTCTCTGGCCAGTAGATGGGGCCGCTCCGCCTTTCATGATACCACCTTTCTACTGCTAAACTGTTCAGGAGGTCTGTGGCTAGCCCCACTCTCTCTGTGACTTCTCTTATGGCAACTCCCTTCTGGCTCCAGAGATAGGGCACCTCCAAGTCCCACAAGTATGGATGGTCTGTGAATTCTTATTCTCCAAGCAGCTCAAATAAAAGCTTTTCCCCAAAAGTCTGTGATTATGTTGCTCCCTAATGGGGCGCTGTTGACAGTTGCTTCTTACCTGTTGGCTTGCTGCACTGCAGGAATCCTTTTCAGAGTGGAACTGCAAACTGCATTTGTACCTTGCGGTATCCGTAGGCTTCTTCTGGAGGCCAGTGCTGCCTAGCTGTTGTTTAGCTCCATGTCTCTGTAGCTCCCACTGTCTGCAGTGACCAGCCCACTCTTGGGGGAGCTTTGGATATCTTCCCAGGTGCTCTTCTCTTCTCATTGTCTTCAGTCATGATTTTTAAATTTCCTTGTTGGCCTTCTCCTACTTCCCAGAACTCTTTATTTCTTTCAGCAAAGTTGTTCAGATAGTTTTTCTGCTTTGTCTCTACTTTCTTTCTGATATGCTTGTGAAGAGCCACTAACCAGGGAACCCTAAAGAGCTGCAATGCTGACATCCTCCCGTCTAACCTGTTTTGAGATTCATTCTTTAAAAAAAAAAAATTGATTCTTGAAGTTAATTGTAGTTTTTGTTGTTGAATTTCCATTTGATTCTTTTTATGGTTTTGTGATACGCTGAAATTATCTTTTAGTTCCTTAAACATATTATAGTTAAGTTAATGTATCTGGTAACGCTCTTATCTGAACAGCCTGGGCCCCTCTTTCCCAAGCGTGGTTTTGCTCCTGGTTTACTATCAGGTCTGCCCTGGTATTCGTTTTGCTTCTTTGTTTGAGTGTGAGACATTGCACATGAAAAGGGCTGACTCTGGTTGATGTTGTCTTCTCCCAAAGACACTTTCTGGAAGGCAGGCGCACTGGGAATACGGCTGCTCAGTTTATGGAGATAGATGAGTTGAGGCTGGACTCAGCCTTTGGGAGGACAGACCTGTTTTTTGTTACCATTATTCGAGGGTGGAGCCCATGAAGGCCCTGAATTGGTCTCAGGCCTCAGGTGCCAGAAATTCCTTCAGCACTTGAGTATGTTAAAAACATACCCGTTTCCCCCCTGTTTTGAAGTAAACAATTGCCTCAAAAGTAAGGGTTTCCCTTCTACCTGGATCCTGGCTCTGCCAGTTTTTACTGCTTTTGGTGCATTCCAGTATCTTCAAATAGATTGCTTTTGATTTTTTTTTTCAGTTTTGTCAGTTGTTTGCAAAAAAAATTAGTCTACAAGCACTTTGCTGTACATCCATTGCTGTGTAGAGTGGGGTTAATGAGACCTCTAGGAGACATTTCAGTTTCTTCTCTCAATGTGAGTTTTTTCTCCCAGAAGTTCTATATTAGTAATTTTTGATACCATGTTTCTTTTTTAGCTGTGACCAGAGCCCATTCTACATGTTTGTCTGTAGTACTGAGTCTGACCCACAGACAGTCGGCCTGGTGTCATGTCATCACTTTTTTCCGTACAGCACACATGGCCTTCCCAGTCATCTTCGTGCCCCTTAGAACAAATGTTGTCTTGACAAGCAGACTGCATCTTCTGTTCATTTTATGTGGTGAAATTCTTTATGCCATGGTTTGGATCATGTATTTGGAACTATGTATTATTAGTAGGTAGAGCTTGGCTAGAAGGGGCAGGTGTTTAAGCTTTGATCTGGAAAGATTGTCAGTTTGTTACGATTCAGGGACTCGGGTTGGTGTTTGTTATTGGTTTGTGGACCGGGAAATGAGGGAGGGGCATGGAGGGGCACCCACTCTTTTGTGGGCTGGTGTCTGGCAGCTCTGAACTAAGTAAAGGAAGGAAGAAGAAACATTGTTGCAGCTTCTTCCTGGGAAGGCTCTTGTCTAGCAAGGTCTGCAGACTTTGCTTTGCTTCTATTTCACTTGGCTTCTGTCTGCAATGGGGTGAGCAGTTCTTCAGCCTCTACCATGTACCTCCATCTTTGCCGACTGCTCCATGATCATTTGGACTGTGTGAGACCTTCTGAAACTGTGATCTAAATAAATCTTTCCTCCTTTATTTTTAATTTTTAATTTTTAATTTTTTTGTTTGTGACAGGGTCTCACTCTGCAGCCCAGGCTGGGCCTGAACTCATCATGGAGCCCAGGGTGGCCTTGAATTCATGGCCATCCTCCTGTCTCAGCCTCCTGTGTGCTGGGATTACAGGCATGTGCCACCACGCCCGGCTTATGTGGTACTGGGGAATTGACCTTGGGTACTTAATGCTTGACTTATGTAACTGCTGAGCCATTCTTCCAGCCACAGATCTTTCCTCCTTTAATTTGTGGATGTTATTTTTTTACAGCAATCATAAAGTAACTCAGACTCTTCATTTTTTAAAAATTAATTTATTTTTAAATTTACATATCATACGTGGTGAAATTCTTTGCACAGGCCGGTTCCATAGCAGGAGCCCATGAGTTCACATGTCAGTGATGAGTTAGTTTGGGGTCCTTTTTATCTGCTTCTGACTTTCCCAAGGCTGGTCAACAAATCCATTCTGAGAACTTTTGCCATCAAGATTCCAGAAATGCTTCTAGGAGTCAGATCTGAGTCCAAGGTCAGATCCTGCCTGACTAGCCAGGTATCAGGCTCAGTGAGGGGCCTACAGTTCAAAGGGAGATGCAAGTTCAGGTCCAGTTAGCCTGGAGAGAGAATCCAGCCGTATGTTAATCTGGTTCCAGCAAAATAAGTGATGTAGAAGTGAAGCCTTTACTTTTGCCTCTGTGTCCTGTCCCCACCTCCTGCCATCGCCCTCCGCGTCCACCCCTGTCGCTACCCCACCCCCACTCTCACCTGCTTTCTCTGTGTAGTACTCACACCTCTGCTTATTTCTAATCAGTTATGCTGTTTAGTTATTAGAAAGTTTTACACAATAGCAGCTCTGTGACCCCCAGTCAGAAAGCAGTGACATTATGGCATACATCAGATACGTTAGGTGACCAGGAAGACTCTTATGAGGTGGTCGGGAAGGGGTGCATTAGTGACCAGAACTATCATGGCAGAGTCAGATTATTTTCAGGAATTTCTGGAAACAGCTTCATATAAGGCAGTGAGGACTTGCAGAGCCAGGTCACCCTCAGAACAGTCTGGTTACGCATTGTTTCGTTTTAGACAGCGTGTTTTTTCTGTCTAAACAGGGCTCATCTGCACCCAACAGAGCCTTAGCTTAAGTCAGTGGAAACACAACATTGAAACAGACTTTCAGTCTCTGCCAAAGAAGAGTCTATTTTAAACATATGGGGCCAAGGTGGGCTTGGGTTGCTCGGTAAGCTGCTTGAAAGGCAGCATGTGCCTTGTGTTTCTGCCTTCAGCAGCTTTAGATATTTTTTTTTAAAGGAATGTAGTGAGGGGAGAGTTATGAGTAAAGTCAACTGAGTCTGAGAGCACTGTGTAGAACCAATGGCTACAACCACAGAATTTTCCATTAATTCATTAATTGATTCAGCTTTCATTTCTGAATACCTTATTTGTGTCAGATGCTATTCTTAGAGCTGGAAATACAGCCCTAACAAAAATAATAAATTGTAAAATACATATTTGAACTGTATTTTATAATATTGATGTTGTTTATATGTCACCATTTTCTCCATGTCAGTTTTAAATATGGTTAATATTCTGCTAATTACTTTGCTTTTGTTTTTGCCATACTGGGGATGAACCCAGCACCCTTTGCTGGTCAAGTAAGTATTCTACCACTGAACTACGTCCTTAGCCCTCTGCAAATATATTTCTTTTGCATATAGGATATAACCTTCTAAAATGCAGAAATAGGAAGTTCTTCTCCAGTCTTGGAGTTTGCACCGTATTTATTCAAAACCCAGTGTCTCGGTTTTTCCATTGCTGTGACTCAATACCCGACATCCACAAATTTAGGAGAAAGGAAAGGTTTATTTTAGCTCACAGTTTCAGAAGATCACAGGTCCATTCAGGGGTGGCCAGCAGCAATGAAAAAGTACATGGCAGAGATAGGTGGAGGCTGTTAAGGCTGACTGCCTTGGTCTTTAGGTTCTTTGTTTCCTCACCAGGTGCTTTTCCTTACTTTCCACCTTTTCATTTCAAGGATGACTTGTTTTGTATAGAATTACTCCATATTAGGAGGCAGAGGACTCTAGATTTTCTAGCCTACCATATTGCCAGAACTAGAAGTCTTCACCAGTTTTGTTGAAGAAAATTTATTGGCATACATACCCTTTCTCTTTTAATTAAAAAAAGCATAAAATTGTCTGCCCACTTTCGTTTTAATTTTCTTTTTCATAGTCCTGTTGTTTACAATGAGAAAATCTAGTAAAGTGCTACTTTGAATTGAATTCTACTGTAGGCCAGAGGTCAGTTTGTGTAATTAACAAACATAAACAAGTGCATATAAACATTTACACCAAATTTCTCCTAAATTTCTCCATTGTCTTTCCTGATGGGAAGTAAAGAGTATGTGCCAGTTGTAGACAAGGCATCTGTTTTTCCTCTGCTTGTATGGCAGTCAGCACTTTCTCCAGATGTGTGGGATCTCCCCTTATCACCAAGTAAACTGGCCATTTCTGCAGCATTTCTAGTACTTTCTTATCTAAATCACTTTTGACACTAGCTACCTGGAGAAAAAGCCCAGGCACAAAGACAGAGGGCCCCTCCCTTTTGATCTCAGGTTGTTTTGCCTGAGCTTCTGACTGCTTGGGTTCCTGCAACCCCTTTTGGATTTGATTAGTTTGCTCAAGTGGCTTACAGTACTCAGGAGAACACGTTTATTGGTTTATTATAAAAGATGTTACAAAAAATGCAGATAAAGGGATGTTTGGGGTGAGCTATGAGAGAGGCAGAAGGGCTCAGTGCTTCCCTGCCCTCTCCTGGGGGCACTCTCCAAGCCCTCCCACACAGCCAGCTTTTCAGAAGCTGTCTGAATCTTGTTGTCTGTCTTTGTCGTGTGTTCACTTTATGGGCATAACTGAATGCATGGGCAGCTATGTAGAAATGTGATTGGATGAAAATGCGGATTCATTGGTATCAGACTAGATGGGAAACCCAGCAAGGCCATCTGCTTTAGGGTTCTGCTTGGCCTCTTTGTGCTTTCTTCCCTCGGGGGAATGGGACAGGACCCCACTGGAATAAGGAGGATCTCATGACCTGTTTTCAGAAAAGATAGGTTAGAGAATTTATGACCAGATCAAGGCAGGGAAGAATGTGTTTATATGGTTTGCCTTGGGGAAGAGAAAATTTAATTTTTATGGCTGCCTTTGGGGAAGAAGTTACAGGCCAGGAACAGTGATCTGAAACCAAACTGAAGGTATCATGCCATCACATAGAGCCATACCATAGAATCCCAAATGACTCACGTTTGTAGGTACATGTAAGGCAGCTCTTTAAAGTGATGGCCCAGTCGTATGGCCCTTGATTCTAATACCTTGTAGCAAACTTTGTGGCTTCAGAGTGGAGAAGATTCACATTAAGGCTCTGACGCAATAGAATGTACCTCTTTATGTAGCAGCTGACATAGAGCTCACCTCATGGCTTTCTCAGTGTTGTGAAGAATAATAGTAAGAGGCATCTTAATTTCCGATGATTCAAATATGATCCTATGCGCATATACTTACACTGCCACAGGTTAAGAATTACATCAGAAATCAAAGGCTGGACTATATTCTGTGTTACAAACCCTAAATAAAAAGTCAAATAAGGAACATTAAGGAAAAAGCGGTATGATTTCATATTTGAAAAATTAAAATATTTATTATTACAGGCAGAATTGCAAGTTTCTTGTTTAAAAAGATAATCAAAGTTTGGGTCTTTGCAGTACATAAATAAGAGGGATTGAATGGTTAAGAAAAGAATCAGGAAATAAGACAAACAAATCTGATTGCCAGAGATAAAAATATATGTTGTGGTTAAAAAGATAACTGAATATATTTTAAAAATAATAGAGATAGCCAGAATGCCTTCTTTAAAAAAAAAAAACAGTGAAGTTTCTTCCTTGAATTCTGTAAATCCAGCTAACTTTGAAAAACCTTATTCTTGGTTATAATATGAATTATTTATCTTACTGCAAAGTTTTCACCCCAGGAACTACAGAGATTGTATCACTTTAAGATGAGAAAAACTGCCTTTAGAATAACTTTATAAAGCTGTAACTTTTTAAGCAATTTTTTAAGTGTAGGTATAAAAGGTTTCTCGGTTTCTACTGTGGCCAGACGGATTCAAGATACATGACTTGGAGATGCTGTTCCGTTGAAAAGGTGTAAACTATTTTATGGTCAAATATAATGGCTGTAGGTGAAACTAGTGTCATTGTACTAAGAACAAATCCAAGCTTTCAAATTTGGAAACATTTTCATGAAATAGTTCTCATCCTAACAAAATACATTGATTACAGATTGTTTTATGCAAAGCAATAATGAGGTTGTTTTATTCTTGCTCTGAATTTTGCCTGGAAACATCTAGGCAAATTTCTTTCAATAAAAAGTGTGTTAGTTTCTATGTTTTCTCCCCAAACCACAAGCAGACCCTTTCCCCCTTGCTCTCTTCAGCTGTGTAAATTACTTTATCATAAATAGAAAGTCATTGATGAAATGCATTTTAGTGTCCAATATAGAGACAGAAACCCAAGTCACATACAAAACTTGTGTATTCCTCTCACAGTCTCAATTGCCAACCACAAGTTAAAAGTATTTCTCACTGATAGTGATTATTGACTGTCACAAATTGCCAAAATCCTTCATATGCTTCCAGTTTTCCTGTTCAAAATTCATTTCTCATGTCAGGAATCATTCTCTAATTTTGTGTTTCATGCTGTTCCCAATACTGTGTCAAAGAAAAGTGAAACAAAACAAAACCAAAAAAACCCGGTATTTAAACACCTAACGTCTTTCTCACTAAAAATCCAGTTAAACTATATGATAAAGTTTTTAATGAGGTATTTTAACTGTATTATTTATTGTTTCATGTTATGCATTTAAAATCTAAGTAAATGATTTCATAGGAGATATAAGAAGTGTCAGTGGAATGAGGATGATATCCTGGAATATCCTTGGAATGAGGAAAACATCCTGGAATAGTCACATAAACAGGATAGCGCAGATATCTGCGCCACATGTACCTTCCACGGGCCCTTGTGGTCACCTGAGAAACAACTACTCTTTAAAAGCAAATAGTAGTAATCCTTGCACATGGAACACCTAAGCCCCAGGAAGTCAGCTCCTACGTGCACTCTGAAGTGGTGTTCATGTTGGACAGAACTCTCTTGAGATTGAGTGTAATGTATTCTGAGTAACTGTAGAACTCTTTTTAGGATTTGTGATGGGTATAAAAGTTTCTTAGATTTTATGTTTAGGGCATCAAAATGAAACCCTGGTTAAAGCACAGTACCATTGATTACTTGTGACTTTGAAGACTTAGTTACCCTCTTCCTTTCTTGTTTTCTTAACACGTCACACTCGTCCTCCTAGATCAGGATGGCTCCCTCATTTCTCCCTCTCCTGCCTCTCCCTTGTTTTCTCTCACCTCTCCTCTTGGGAAGTGGGGTCGTAGTAAGTCTAGCAGTCTGGTAGAATTTTAAAATTGTACTCTTGGGAAAAGCCCTGAAGAGAAACCCATGTTAGACAGATTGGAGCAGAAGAGTGGACTCATGATGCGGGACTGTGCTGTAGACTGCTTTATCTTTACCTGAGACTGGATTTCCTTCCGCCATGATTGCGGCTGGATTCCAGGTCCTCTGTCTTTTCCTGCAATGTCCTCTTCCCCCTTTAAAATGGATCACTAGAACTTCTTGGCATGTACGATAACTTACATACTGAAGCCTTGACAAATTTTTTGTTTTTACTATTTATTTTATACATTTTTGGGAAATCTATGTTGCGTGTCGAGCAGGTGGACTGCAGAGTGCTGTCCTTGCACTTGCTTTCCCTGGGGACTTAAGTTGGCTTCCTGTGGCTGCACTGGCTTTCCCAAGCAGAGCCATGTGAATTGCACTAAGCATCTGGGTATTTTTAGTAAAACACTGATGCTTATTCATGACTTACTTTAAAAATAAGTTAAAATTAAACAGCACACTTCTGATATGTTTCACTTGCCTCCCTTCAGGAGGAAAGGGGCAAGGGACAGTTTTGGAACCTAACCTCACCTGTTAGCTACTGACGCTGCCTGATCCAGTGAGAAGGAGAAGGAGGGAGCTCCTCCTCATGCACCATTAAATTGCCTTATTCTCAGAATTTTGTTTGTCCCGACATGGGTATGCCTCTGGTGGTGAATGTGCCTATGTGCTATGTGTTGCAGCTTCCTCCCTCAAAACAAAACCAGAATGAATAAGAAAACACCAGTGCTGTGGGAGATGACTGCCAGTGTTTAATGAGGCAAAGACAAGCCCTGCTTGCAGTAGTGATTTCTCTAGAAAGAGCCTGAAAACAGGGTTGAGCAGAGAAGACTGGTGGGGGATCCCCAGTCTTGAGTTTGAGAGGGAGCCAGTACTGCTCAGGCCTTAATTACCTTTTTGACTTCCTTTCCAGCCTTCCCTTAGAGGAGGAAAGGACGACATCCACTCTGAGCTTTGGGCCCTCTGCCGGCCCGCGACGAGGCTCTGATTAACATGGCAGCTTCCTTTCCCAGACCTAGGTGCCTCAGTGCATAGTTAAGGAAATGAACTCACAGCACGACATGACGACATGACGTCATGACGTGGGCAGAGGCCTGAGAACCTTGGCTGCGCATCCCATGCAACTGGGTTACCCTTAAAAACAGCAACGAGAACAATCACTCTGCAAGCCAAAGTGCCACTAAAAACTCTTACATAATTGTAGCAGGTTTGGGTTTCCTCTGGTTCAAGTGTTCTTGCCTCTTTGATAATCGGACGATCTGAAGAAAAGCGTAGAATTTCAGGGGGAAATCTGCATGACAGGCTCACAATGAAGCCATTCAGCGTGGCTCTTTCATTAGCTCACAGGGGAGCTGCATCATTTGCAGACGCTGGCCTGGCTACAAGGCTCCATTTAAACCTAACCCAACTTGCAGACTTAACTGATCAGGAATGAATCAATGTGCCCCGCCAGCTACTGTAGCTCTCTGCCCCTTTGATAAGGGAGTTTAACACAATGGGCTTTACAGTTCTTAAATGACTCTTTTCTTTTGTCTTTGAAATATGGTACCTATATGACCTTTTGTTCTTAATAAAATTTCATGTGGCTTGATTATATTTTTAAAAGTATAAACAGACATGGCATTGTTTCCTTCCCATTCAAGTAAAAAATTTTTAAAATTTTGTAAAAAATACATGAGACTCGAAAAGATTTTCTTTGTATTTGAGGTGTGATTCTGATACCATTTCTAATAGTACTTCAACACTGAATTGCTGTGATTGTATTCTTCCAGCTATTTCCATGACCTTATATGATAAGCAAAATATGACAAGCAAAATTTAACATGCCAGTGAACTGCCTGGATGGTTAGGAGCCTTGAAGGGATTGCAAGGCCCAGTAGACTTGTTTCCCCCTCAGGGCATACTTGGTTGTTTCTCCGTAGCCAGGAAGGAGGAGGTTCCTACAGGAAAGTGAACAGGAGATCCGGTGGGTGCATGTGACCCCATCTTGGGGAAAATTGACCTCTGGTGTGAGCTCCAGAGGTACAGTGGCAGGAGGGACTGGAGAGCCGTACTGTTATGAACATTCCTATTTGCTTCTGTCCCTGCCAGGGTGTTGTCCACTGGTCCTCATGCCCCAGAACCCGCCTTCCCTGTGGGACGAGCACTGGCTACTTGAGGATGTCATCTCACAACCAGCTTTGTAATTAGAATTCCAGAGCTGTTGTTACCTGTGGTAATTAATGCAAATTTACTTCTCTCTCCCACTCCTGCTCCTATTACAGCAATTTTCAGTTATTAGAAACAAAGGTCTTTTTTCAAGAGGGCTCCCAATTAGAAATGAAATATCGTGGAACTTTTTGGGGAATTGTGTGTGTTTACTTCATGAAGATGAGCTTCTTTCTTGCAGATCAGTTGATATGATGGTTAAAATGGATGGGGAAAATATGGTAATGACTCCACGGAAGCATGTAGCAGTTTGCTGAACATGATGTGGTGGGCACTGTTGAAGGATCTGCCCCCAGATAGCCGGTGCACGTTTTTATAAGAACTTTCAATTGGAAGACTTTCTTTCCCTTCCTCCCTTCTTTTCTCTCTTTCTTTCTCTTTTTTCTTTTTCTTTCTCTCTCTCTTTCTTTCTTTCTTTCTTTCTTTCTTTTTTCTTTCTTTCTTTCTTTCTTAGAGATTGAACCCAAAGCCTCACACATGCTAGGCAAATGCTTCACCACTGAGCTACACTACCAGGCTCCTAGGAGGCTTTTGATCATGAACATTTTTCAACCTATGGGTGGAAAGTAGAAAGTACAACAAGTTGCCCTGTATTCATCACTCCCTTTCTAGAATTATCAAGATTTTTCATATGGTTTCAGCAGCTTTTTCAATTTTTAAAATTTTGCTGGGTTTTTTTTTGGTTGTTACTGATTTGACAGAAGTAAAAAAGGAGAAAAGGTAATCTTTTCTCTACAAAACAAGTCTTAAGTCCTTATAACAAAATACAGAACAAAGAAAAGCATACAATTTATTTAATAGAAGTTTTACATGACATGGCATTTTCAGAAATTGAAAGACCCAAGCCACGGAGACTCCATGACAGGCCTCAAACTCCTCTTTCAAGTGGCAGGCCTAAAGTCTCAGGTTCCTGGAAAGGTCTGGGTTTCAGTTTCCCCAGAGCTAGGTAGCTGTTTAACAATTATGAATTGGGAAAAGGTATGTCCCTCAAGGCTAAACCCGGGTCCCTGGGTTCTGGAAAACATCACCAGATATGCAGTCTCTTGTGAAACAAAGAGCTAGTCAACTTTAACTGATAGAGACTTTCCCCTGGACCCCTCCTGTGTGATAATCAATCAGTTTTGTGATAAATAACTTGAATGGTTTCTGTTATAATCTTGTGGGTTTTCCCTGTAAAATTCGAGTGTGGATTGTGCTCGGGGCTTCTCCCTTTGTCTCCACTGTGCTGGAGTGGGAAAGCCCAGGCTCGAGCTTGCAATAAAGACTCTCGTGTGCTTGCATTGGTATCGGCTCCTGGGGTCTTCTTTGGGGTCTCGCAATCTGGGCACAGCATTTGGGGGCTCATGTGGATCACCAAGACCCCCAGACCCCCAAAACTGGAGAGTCTCCTCACCAGTAAGATTTTTGTCTGTCTTTGTCTGAAAACGGCCGTCATATTCTGAAACAGTGAAAAACTGCCCTTCCATGTCAGGTTTGTGAAGAGTGGACAGTCCTGCAGCGGTGTGCCTGCATGAAGGGCGTCTGGCCTGATCACGAGTTGGGGGAGTGACGAGGCCTGGGTGTTTGGTCTCTTTCCTGTGTCCCTTTATCTTCAGTGATGACAGTACTTCTCTCCTTTGTGCATAGGGAGTAGGTCTTTCACCTGAGGGTCTTACAACCTCTTCCCAAGAATGGAAGACAACTTTTTGACAGCTTACCGCAGTGAAGAAGGGGGGCGGTGGGGGGAAGTTCTGGGAAACCTTTCTGCTTCAGCTGTTATCTCGAATGGCAAACCACTTTATGTTGGGTTACCATGTCCTGAACTTCATTATTTTCAAGTTGGCTTCCTTTAGGACTGAAGCAAACACTCGTTGTCTTGCTTGGAGCCTGGTTGCATTCAGAGACCACAAGCTGTCATTTTAAATGTGTCTTTTCCAGGAATGTGCGCCAGAAAACCTGGAACTGAAGCAGAAGATCTTTGCCCAGCTAGATCACATCATGGACGACCGAGTCGTCTTGAGCAGTTCAAGCTCTTGTCTCCTGCCTTCCAAACTGTTTTCAGGTCTGGCGCATGTGAAGCAATGCATCGTGGCTCATCCTGTAAGTATTTTAAGTCTGGGGAGCCAGGTGTCGTAGCGAGGGCTTACAAACCAAACTGTTTGGGAGGGTGGAGCATGAGGATCATGGGAACCCAGCAGTTTGAGGTTGGCTTGGACAAGGTAGCAGGCTCTGTCTCAGAAAAAAAAAAAGTTTATAAACCTGGGGAATTTATTGTATCTCATTCATTTTTTAGAGGCAATAAATTCCAACAAGTTCATCTGCATTTTGAATTGCTTTATTGAGATAATAGTTCAAACACTACATAATCTGCCAGACTAAATTGTACAACTCAGTGTTTATTTTATATTTTTAGAGCTTTGCAATATCAGAATTTAAGAGAAGAATATGCTCCCCAAGTTCCTTAGCTTTTGGTATTTGTACCTAACACATGCTGGAACAAGCCCTCCAGTGACTTATCCTGTAGCTGAGAAGGCTGACTAGGAAGCAGTTCTACCACCAGGTTAAAAGAGCTGCATTAAAAATAAATGCCGAGTAGAATTTTGTAGATATGTCACTTACTCTGTTCTGTAGTCTTTTAACCCAACTTGTAGTGGGATCAATTTTATTAAAAATCAGATTGTAATATAGAAGGTTTGCTTTTCAGTACTTCTTCCTCTGCTGTTTTTTTTCTCTATCCACTGAAGTTGGTGGAGCAGACTTCTTGCCAGGAGTGTGTTAGGAGAGTTGTATTGGGCAGTGAGTTCCAAATGGAACAGGGACACTCAGTGAGTCCTTTGGAGGTTTACGTATCAGCGGGAAAAGAGAATAAAGAAGAAGCCGTAAAGATCAGCCCGTGACTGAGGCCACGGTTCTGATGGTGAGCTAGCATGGTCTTGGAGAGTCAGGATGGCTTTTTAGGAGAGAGAGATTAACTAGGCCCAGTCCACAGCAAAGGGAGGGAAGGAGGTCATGGTGACCTCACCTTGTCACCACTTGATCACTGGAGGTTGAGGTCGGGGAAAAGCCACACAGAGGAGTGTAGCGAGCCAGCCTGGGATCTGCTGGAGCGGATGAAGGGAAGACTCTGAGGCCAGGGAAGGGCATAAGCAGAGACCCCAGGCTGACAGTGTGCGGGGAGGGACAGGATGGTGGAAGGAAGAGCAGGTGTCCTTGGGGAGCAGTCAGAAGAGGCAGAAAGGCTCTGAAGTACACGCTGAATATCTTTTGCCTGGATGCTTAGGAGCTGAGATTTGGGGATTTTTGTATTTTTAGAATATTTACGCACACCTTGCTAGTGGAGCACCCTTAATCCAAAAAGTCCAAAATCCAGAATGCTCTGAGCGTTGTGTCAGTATTCAAGAAGTTTCAGATTTCTGGAACATTTGGATTTTCAGATTAGGGATACTCAGTTTGTGGTTGAATTTTGGAGGAGATTAAGAATTGCTCTGAAGAACTCGTGCTAGCCTCGGTATAGAGTGGTAGCCCATTGTGATGGAAATGTTGCTTTGGGAAGGTAGTAGAGGGGCTCTTCTGTTCTGCTGCTGTGAAGATGAGTCTGCCAGCAGAGTGCTGGCAGCCAATAGCGTGAGGCAGCGGAATACGAGTGACCAGGGCCTAGGATTGGAATGAGGAACTTCCTCTTCTGAGCAAGAGCAATGGAGAGCAGGGAGGCACCAGATTTACTCAGGGAATACGCGAAGTGTGACTAGTCACAGGACTTTCTATTATGAGAAGGTGGCGGTTTGGAACACTGTTTACAAAGTTGCATGGTCTTTCACATTTTGCTGTGTACTGAGGTACAATTTGAAGAGTGAAGAATGGCTGACATGAGGACTCTGAGACCATAGAGCAGAAGAGCACCTGTCACATTTACTTACTGTTCAGATGCAACTAAGGTCAGCACCCAGAGGGACTCTAACTGGAAGAAGCACCCAGACATTATTAAGTCTGATAAAGCATGTCATATTTTTCTTTCTTCTTTTTCTCTGTCTCTCTCTCTCTCTCTCTCTCTCTGTCTCTCTCTCTCTGAGACAGTGTCTTTCTCTGTAGCCCAGGCTTGTCTTGAACTCACTGCAGTCCTCCTGCCTCAGCCTCCCAAGTGCCAGGATTACAAGCATGTACCAACAATGTCTGATGGCTGAGTTTTATATGGTGTTATGGAATCAAATCCAAGGCCTTGTGCATCCAAGGCAAGCCCTGTAATCACTGAGCTACACCCCCAGCCCATGTCTTTAATTTTATCACATGTACATGTTCACAAAAAGGTCACTTAGAAACCAAAATCCACTGTTAAAGTTGCTTCTGTTTGCTTGTTACACAGCTTCCAAATTCTAATCAATATTTTTGCTTCTAAGTTAGTTTGAAATATAAAACAAAAGTTAAATCAGATTGTTCAGGAAGTACCTTCTGTGTTTTTCCACTTTTCTTACTTCTCTTCAATTTTTTGTCAACTTGCAAAGAGAATAGTTTTATTTTGAAATAAAGACAGGGATAAAGCCTTCTGCTAACTAGAAGGGATACCACGAGGGTTGCCCTCATGCCTGTTCAGTTTTGAACTACCTGATGGGCAGCACTGTTCTGGATTCACCTTCATCTCTGTCATACCCAGCATTGTCCACTGGCTGGCAGGACAGGCAGTAACTTCAGTGATGACGTGTATAACTTTCATTGTTCTTGCCCTACGCTGGTATTGTTTGTTTTTACTTATACAATCAAAGACAACCAAACAACAGAATTAGAGCAAACTAAAACTTTATTAAAAAAATTAATTTTTTTTTTTTTTTTTTTTGAGACAGGGTCTTGCTCTGTAGCCCAGGCTGGTCATGAACTCACTTTGTAGCCCAGGGCAATCCTCCTGCCTCAGCCTCTTGAGTGCTGGGATTACAGGCGTGTGCCACCACGCCTAGCTTTATGTGATGCTGGGGAATCTAACTCAGGTACTGAGCAAGCTTTAATTGCTAAGCCATTCCTCTAGCCTTGTATTTTTTTTTTTTTTTGAACCGAAATCAGTCTTAACTAAAGCAAGTCAGATAACCAGTTTTGCCCCTTCCTTTCCAATGCTCCTATCTCTTTCCTCCTCTACTTGAACTAATCATTTCATTACCCTGTAGGGGAGTTGTGGGAGGGGACCATCTTGAATAAATTGGATAGGCAGCCTCAATAGTCAAGAACCATTGCTAATCTTTGCAGATGGCAGAGGTTCCCTTTCCTGAGAGGCTGAGTAATCATCTCTCAGCCCCAGCTCTCCCGTCCCTTGGTGATTTTTGCCTACACAGGAAATGGGATGAGGGAGAAGGAGGCCTACTCATGTGCCTGAAAAGCCCTGGCAGAGGGAATATTCAGCAGTTGCAAAAGATTGCCATCTCCACCCCTGCACAGGGAAGCCACATGCCAGCACGTTGCAGAATCCACGTCCTCTCAAGCATGTTGGCAGGGGTGGGGTCACGTCTTCTGGTGATCTCTGTCTCTGCAGGTGAGCAGAAGGCAGTTGGCTCCGAGTAGTTTGAATGCGGCTGCAAGGTGGCTTTCTGGGTGGGACCCAGCAAGGGAAGGGCGACGGAGAGGTCGGAACAGGGGCGCTCGTGCACTCACGGTTGTGGTTCTGCTCGTTCTTCTTGCCCAGTGTCTTCTGTGGTGACTTTCTCATCATCCTTGCCTCCATGGGACTCCTGTGTAGAGGAGCATAGATGACCGTGTGGCCCGTGGGGTGTGCTGGTTGAGGTTTGTCTGAAAGCTGCGTTAGATTGTAGTCACTGTAGTTATTTAGAATCTATGTGAGGTGTGGGTCAAAGCAGCAGGGGGTTCTGCTGATGGCTTAGTCCCACCTTCCAGTGCTTCGCTTCTTTCCCCTCCTGATCTCAGCTGGGGTAGCCTGTTGGTGCTCTGCTCTGCAGACAAGGCTACTTGGAAGGAGGCATGGTGTTCTGCAGAGAGAGCAGCCTGGAGTGCAAGCACTAGCTGGATGTAGAGCTCCACCACACTTCGTGGGTCATGTGGTGAGCGAGTTCCAGGCAGCAGTCAGTGCACTAGCACTGCCTGGAATCAGATCAGGGCACTTGCCCTCTGTAATGCCCTGAGTGTTCCCTCATCTCCTTGCCTGCACAAGTGCCTTTTCTGACTCATTCTCATGTCTGACACGGAAGCCGTTTAAAACGCCTTGGTGCTTTGCATGTTTGACTTTCTGGTAGCGAGCAGGTGTGTATCTGCCTGGTTTTTGGTGGCTTTGCATGCACTGCCTCTGTTCAGAGGGCACCTTTCAGCTGTCTATGGAAGAAAAAACTGACTAGAGAAAGTATCAAAATATAGGGTGTTCAGTACTCTCTCCTCTGCATCTTCAGCCTACGCTGTGTCCTGAGAAGGGAGACAGACCTGCCCCTTCTCCACCGTGTGTGAATGAATTGTCAATGGCCAGGCTGTCTCCTGGGAGGGCCAGCCACCTCCCTGTGGAGCTGGCTGCTTCCACCCTTGAGAGGGGGTGAAGGAAGCCTCTGTTGGCATGCTGTGCTATCTGTGATCACATGCACTGGGCTCTGTTTCAGATCCCCACTGAGGACAAAGAATGCTGTCCTTGTGCTGGCCCAGCCTGGGCTCTCACAGAGCCTGATGGCCGCAGCCCCTCTCTGTCCCTCAAGCCACACACCGCCACTTGAGATGAACCCAGAGATCATCTCTAAGGACATTTTCAAAAACTGCCTCCTTTTCTGGGTGTGTCTATTCCCATTTCTGGAATGGGTGTCTCCTAGCAAAAGTTCCCATCAGAAAGAACACTTCTGAGAGCCTGCCTGTCCTTCAGCCTATCCAGCAGCGGCCTTTAGCTGTCCTTTCCCTTGACTCTGTGAAGTTCCAAAGTATCATCACCATTGTCACTCTGCTTTTGTGAGCCTGACACACAGATTGGCCCTGTTGGTCAAGGGCCCTGGTGTCTGGCCAGAGTGACAGTGTCTTAGCTGAAGACACCTCACCATCATCCCTTCTCAGCAACCCCCAGCTTGCGCACAGGGGCACAGATGTGTGCATTGAGGTCCATTTTGGGACACACAAAGAGCCAAACTCCTAACAGCCCTATACATCTTAGTCAGTGGTAGTTTTCTTATGGTGGATACTGGGCAGTCGCTACAGAATTTTGAGATGAGACAAGTATGATCAGAGACCTGGTTTCAGTTTTTTTGTGTGTGATTTTACACACACTTACACACACACTTACACACACACACACACACACACACACACACACACACACACACAAAGCTTATCACTTTAATCATTTTTCAATGTGTGGTTTGGTGGCATTAAATACATTCACATTGCTGTGCAGCCATCTCCACCATCTACCTCCAAAATTTATCTTCCAGAACTGAAACTTTGTTCTTGTTAAATGCGGCACCTCCACTGATCTTGTTGAGTCCCAGTGGGGCCTGGGCTGCCATGGTGCACTAGGCTCAGCGGGGAGGCTTCGTCTCAGGCTTGCCAAGCAAGGTTTTTCCGTGGATGTTTGTTAATGCTCTGTGGGGAGTAGACAAGAGCAGTTTCTCAGAGTGACCCAAGAGAATAAGAGCCAAAAGGTTAGATCCTGGGCTAGGATGGCATTTCTGTCAGCCCCCTCCAGAAATGGGCACCCTTCTGTCTCACGGCATGCCACAGTAGGAGGTGCTGAGGTGCTGTGAGGCCTGCTGATTTATAGAGAAAGAAGCTGGCATTAGATTGAAGAAGTAGGTGTTTGAGGTATGTTATGGTTTGGATCTGGAATGTCCCCCAGAAGCCTCTTATATTTAATGTGTTTAGATGTTGTGAATTACCTATGGACTTCATGTGCTGGTGAGAGGGGGCCCTGGTCAGGAGGGGGGGCTTGCTGGGGCTTGGCTTGGAAGTGTCTACATTAGCTCTGCCCTTCCTCTCCGCTCTGCTTCCTGACCACCACTGGGTAAATGGCTTTTCCTCTGGCGAGGTCACTGCCATGTGCCTGGCCACCCATGAATGGGCTGAGACCTTTTAAAACAATGAGCTGAAATAAACCTTTCTTGCCTTCCTTCCTTTCTTTCTTTCTTTCTTTCTTCCTTTCTCTTCTTTCTTTCTTTGGCTCTTGGTTGAAAAGCCAGGAGGAGAGGTACTCAGGCAGATCTCTGTGGGAGAGAAGGGAGAAGGGAGGGGGGGAGAAAGGGAAAAGGGGAGAGAGACAAAGGGAGGGAGAGGGGGAGAGAGGAAATCTTCTGGTTGAGAAGCCAGGAGGGGCCCTGAGCAGGTGTTCCCTTTGCCCCCCTTAAGTTATGGTATCAAGTATTCAGTCCTAGCAATGGTAAGACACAGTATAACATGGAGGAAAAAAGAACTTTGAGAGATGCTTACATGTCATTAATCCTGACATAGGAGAGTGTCAGACCCTAAAGAGGTGGGAGATCAGAAGAAACTGCAAATGGAAGATAGCTGCTAGCAGAGAAGGCCTGTCCGGGGAACCAGGACCCTGGGGATGCTAGGATGGGAAGCTGCAACATGTGTGTTGGTTGTGGTTTTCTTGTAATAAAGCCACACACTTCTGCTAAGTTCTTGTGTGTATCTTCTTTGTGAGCACACATCTTTCTCCATGGTGTTTTTTGAATACTGACCCTAAGGACCTTTCTAAAGATGTACTCACACCACTGGTCATTTGAGATGAACGGGCCAGATTGGTTAGAGCAGCACCCTGACTGAGAGCTGTCTTCTGACCCTCCTCCTCTCTCCCTCTCCTAAGGTGAACCCGCCGTATTATGTCCCGCTGGTTGAGCTGGTTCCTCATCCAGAGACGGCTCCGGCAACGGTGGACAGAACCCATGCCTTGATGAGGAAGATTGGACAGTCCCCTGTGCGACTCCTGAGGGAGGTCGATGGCTTCGTCCTAAACCGCCTGCAGTATGCTATCATCAGTGAGGCTTGGAGGCTGGTGGAGGTGCGTGTGCCCTTCTCTGTCCGTCCCTCCCTCCTTCTATACTCAGCAGCACAGTGCAAGCTACTTCCCAGGCACGCTGAAAGTGGGCCACGTCAGCGGTTGCCCGATTCACTTTACTTTATTCTGGAGACCCAGGACAAGCTTTGAGAGTCAGTTCATTGTTTGCTTGAGAGGCTGCTCTCCTGAAGTCAGCATTTGCTATTCCGGCATGATGACAGACCTCTCGTCTGCCTCACGTATCACTTGCACATAATTACCTTTGTGCAGCATGCAGCATTTTCCCACAGACTCAAAATTGACCTCAATGTTAAAATTTTTCAGGAGGAAAAAAATTGTATTTTGCCTATATATGTGTGTGTGTGTGTGTGTGTGTGTGTGTGTGTGTGTGTGTGTGTGTATACACACACATATATATACATATATACATATGTATATGTACATATTTGGTCACACATGATTTCACATTGGAAGAGTCAAGCAGCCTTAGTTCAGAAATACTGGAGAAAACAGAATCATACAAAACCAGTGATGTAGACCTGTAATCCTACTACTCTGAGCAGCTGAGGCAGGTGGGCAACAAGTTTGAGCCCAGTCTGGGCAACTCAGCACCTTAATGAGACCTTGTCTCATAATCAAAAATTAAAAAAAAAAGGATTGGAGATAATAGTTTAGTGTGAAGGCTCTGAGCTTGATCCCCAATACCACACACACATACAAAATCAAGGGATAGAGACGTAAGTCAGTGTTAGAGCATTTGGTTGGTACATGTGAGGCCATAGGTTGTATCTCTGTCACCAGGAACAAAAAAGCAAACATACTTGAAAAAAAATAGGCCTCTTCTGGATATGTATAGACTTTTTTCTTGTGATTTTTTTATAATGCAGTATAATAACTATTTACATAGCATTTACATTGTATTCTGTGTGATAAGTTACCTAGAGATGTTTTAAAGTATGTAGGATGATGTGTATGGGTCCTATGCAAATCCCATGCTATTTTATATAAGGGACTTGAGCAGGTTGTCCCGCTTCTGCGCAGATACACAGTGTGGCACCCAGCCAACCCCATAGAAACGTGGCGGAGTGCGTGGGGGTCTGCCACAGGTGGGGTGGCAGTCCTTGGCTCCAATGACGTGTACCTTATGTGAAGCCACAGCTTCTTGTCAGGACTGTCAGGGTTGCACGCTGGGTCACCAGAGATGGGACCAGGAAGCCAGCGGTGCCTCCGTGTCCGTGGGCATGGCACTTCCACCAGACCCTGCCAGGTGTGCGTGGTGTACGTGGAGCTCGTGCCCTTGCCCCTGGCATTTGGTCAGACTCCGGTTAGATTCATTGCCCAACCTAATTGCCCTGTGCACCTGGCTCACAGTAGACTCAGTGCTGCGACTCACTCATTGTTTAGATGTGCTTACTCTTCTATGACTTAAAGATGTGGAGATGGGCCAGGCCTGGTGGTACAGGCCTGTATTCCCAGCATTTCAGAAGGCTGAGGTCAGAAGATTGTAAGTTCAAGCCCAGCCTGGGCAACTTAGCAAGACTCTGTCTCAAAATCAAAACCAAAAAATGGGCAGGTATGTAGCTGTGTCACTCAGGGCGAAGGCCCTGTGCTTAAGCCCCCAGTGCAAAAAAAAAAGTGGTGCTGCTTGTAAATGTTATACCGACAGTTTTAATTTGGCAACAGTTTCATAGGTCACAAGAATAATTCAATACTGCAGTAAAATGTTGTGGGTGGGGGGAGGGGTGTGACAATTTTTTTTATTTGTGAGGAACTTTATCCTCCAAGTTAATTGTTACTTTCTCTGCTCTGAAAGATGTGAGCCAATACCAGGAAGAAGTTGGAGACTTTGGTGTGAGAAATTTGGGTGTGAATTCTGTTTTGACTACTTAGTGAGACTGGTTACAGTTGAAAAGATGCAAGCAGAATTTTGGTGTCTCTTTTTACTGTTGGAGGGGCAGGCTGGAAGCGCGGTTGGGTTTGCTGGTCTGGAGGTTCCAGGCTCATGTTTGTGCTCTTCTTTGGACAGTTCTATCTCCACGGCTTAATGTCAAATTGGGCAGTTACGTTAGTGGCGGGCAGAATGGAATATCTTCCCTCCTGAGAAAGTGAGTCCTGTATGTGCCTTTGTTTGTGGCTGCTGAGGACTCACTCCTGTAGTCCCTGTAAGGAACTGAGTGCTCAAATCTGGCAGGGTAGGTTGATCAGCATTAAGAGAGGCCAGTAGAAATGGGAAGGTTAAGGAAGTGGGAGTAGAACTCAAGGACTTGACTTTCAGGAAAGTCTAGAAAATAATCCATGTTCAGAAACCTAGGTGAGGACTGTGGCAGATGTGGAGGCTATAGGTATGTCACCTGAGGCCAGGTGAGGGTTGGGATGAGAACAGAGCTCTTGGTGCCTGGCCCTGCGCTCCGATGGGATGAGATATGCAGACAGGGATAGAGATGGAGGCCAGGGCCTATGTTTTTGTGCCTTTTTTTTTTTTAAGCTGTTTAGCAACAGCTCCTGGGTTGGACCTCCAGCAACTTGAGCAGGGATGGCAAGGCTGAAGGCATTGGCTGTCCACCTAGTCGCAAGCAGCCACTACTGTGGGCTTCTACTGAGAGTCTACATGGGTGTCACCCTTTCTTTCCATAAGGCTCCAGAGCTGAATGACAGTTCCAGGCTTCATCTCAAGGTAGCTATAGAGAAATCTTCCCTTCCACCACTGTGCCAGACACAGAGCATGGCCATTTAGGAGGCAATAGGGTGCTTGGCACTATATGCTACAGGTAGGTAGGTGAGTTCGTTAAAGAAACTTGACTATTGATAAATTTCTTTTAAGACAGTTCTTGCTGCTTGTGGCCTATTTGCTTTTCAGCTACTGCAAGTTAGTAAAGGTTAGGAAACCTCTCCAGGGCCCCACCCTTCTTGACTGGAGATCAGCGTATGTGCTACAAGCCACAATCCAGGCTGGTGTTAATGACATCCCTCTGACTCACAACTGCAGGCAGTTGAACTTCAGTTTGTATTTTGGAGTATTTCACCAGGTGTTCCAAGTTTATTTCAGAATTTTTCAGAACACTGGTTGTGGTGGTACATGCTTGTAGTGTCAGCTATTTGGGAAGCTGAGGCTGGAAGCTTCTAAGCTTAAGGCCAGTCTAGGTAAATTAATGAGACCCTCTCTAAGTCTGTCTGTCTTTCTTTCTTTCTTCTTTTTTTTATTTTTATTTTTTTGTTGTACTGGGGATCAAGGGCAGGGCCTTTCCGCTGAGGTACATCACCAGCACCTTTTTTAAATTTTCTATTTTGAGTCAGAGTTTCCCTAACCTGCTAAGTTTCCTGAGTTGGATTTGAACTTGTGATTCTCCTTGCCGTAGCCTCTCAGTGCTAGGATTATAGGCCTGCACCATCACGCTTGGAGATACACTTCAGTAGTAGAGCACATTTGGGTTTTATTCCCACTACTGCGAAAAACAGCAACAGAAAACAACTTTCTGGGGCTGGAGGAATAGCACTGCATTTAGGTCACTAGTCTAACAAGTGTAAGGCATGGATTTGATTCCCCAGCATCATGTAAGCCAGTCGTGATGACACATACCTGTAATCCCAGCACTCAGGAGGCTGAGGCAGGAAGATTGCCATGAGTTCAAGGCTGGCCTGGGCTACATAGTGAGTTCAGGATGAGCCTGGACTACAGAGTGAGACCCTGTCTCAAAACCAAAACTAACCCTTAGTTCCCCCCCCGCCCCCAAAAAAAAAAAAAAACCCAAAACTTAAAACTTTTAAGAGCAACTTTATTCTGAAAAAGAACAGAACCTGGAGTGGTTTTACAGTGAAGCTGAAGGCTGGCACCTGTTTCAGGCTCAGAGGGGCCGCTGGCCTTGCACAGATTCTCTGCAAGCGAGGCCTGGGCTGAGTCCTCTGGGGCCAAAAGAAGCCGACACTTGAGCCTGGACCGTAGGGGACAAATTGAGGCTGCAGATGAGTGTTTCCCACCTGGGACTCCCTGAAGGTGCTCTGTCTCTGTTTCTGGAGTCACAGATCACTTTGGAACTGGGCAGGACTCTTTTCTGCTTGAGCCGGCTTGGTGCATTCATTGTTTAGGGCTGTGGTGCTTTCAAGCTAAGAACAGTGCCAAGTGATTTGGCCTACAGTGGAGAGGCCTGTTAGAACTAGGCCCACATGCCTCCTTCCGGGTGCCTAGAGGCTGCTCGACAGGTACAGGGAAGAATGCTGCTGCTTTTTGTCTGTACATGAACAGCTCTGGGCAGATCAAATCCAGGTGTGACTTTCCCAGAGTTTGACCCCAGATGGAATCTGGCTAGAGGAGGACAGTCCGTGAGTGATCCTTGATGGAATGAGGCCTTGTTTCCACCTAGCCTGCTGGTGTTTTGATGCTATGTGGAAGGAGCAGAGGAAGCCATGTTGCCATTTTAACCTTGGGAATTACATTGATTGAACCAGCCTTGCCTGGATTAACTCCCTGTTGATGATGGTGTGTCCTTCTTTTGTTTTGAAGTTTAAATATTTGCTTTTAACTAGCAAATGGTGAATGTATATATTTATGGTATAGACTATGATGATTTATTTGGGAGAGAGAGATATATTTTGAGATAATAATATCAAGCAGTCATATATATTTTTGTAGTGAGAACATTCAGAATCTATTGTGTGTGTGTGTGTTTGTGATGCTGGGGATGAAACCCAGGGCCCTCGCTCTATGCTACATCCCCACCCCATTTTTTTGGTTTTGATTTTGAGATGGACAATTTGAAATATACAATGCATTATGATTAACTCTGTGGTCCACTCCACTATGCAGTAGATCTGTAAAACTGCTCATTTTGTGAAAGTGAAACCTCATCCCTTTTGAACAGTGTTGTTCTCCCTCCTTAACCAGTCCTTAGTAACCACCCTTTACTCTCTGCTTCTATGAGCTTGAATTTTTAGATGCCATATATAAATTGGAACATGTAATATTTACGGTATTTTTTCCGTGCTTGGGTTATTTCTTTTAATGTAGTGTCCTCCAGGTTCATGTATGATGTTGCAAATGATGGGTTTTCCTCTCTTTCTAAGGCTGAATCATGAGCTACATTTTCATTACCCTTTCATCCACTGGTGGACACTTAGGTGGATTCCATATTTTTGCCCAATGTGAATAGTGCTGCGGTGAACACTGAAGTGCAGATAACTTTTAAACATACTAATTTCCATTGTTTTGGATATATAATCAAAAATGTAATTGTTGGATCATATGGTAGTTCTGTTTTTAGTTTTTTGAGGAATCTTCATAATGCACATAGCATTATGCATTCCTATATGGTGTGCCATTTGTTTTAGACATTGCTAGGTTCAATTTGCTTATGTTTGTTGAGAGTATAAATCTCTAGGAGATCATTATCTGTATTTTTTTTTTTGAGTACTGTCTTTCTTTGACTCAAATATCAGGTTATATATTCTGCATATAATGAGCTGGAAAATTTTTCCTTCCCTTCTACTTTTTGGAAGAGGCTGTGTTGATGGTGACAATTGACAATGACTGAACCCAAGGATTCTCCACCATTGAGCTGCATCCCTAGCTCTTCTTATTTTGAAACAGGGTCTTGTTAAGTTGACTGGTCTGACATTGAACTTGCAATCCTCCTTTCCCAACTTACTTAGCATCTGGAATTACAGATGTGTGCCACACACCCAGCATTTCTCCTTCTTTCTTAAAGGCTTGGTAGAACCATCTGGGCCTGGAAAAATTTTGTTTTATTTTTGTTTGAGACAGGGTCTCACTCTATAGACCAGACTGGTCCTGAACTCACTATGTAGTCCAGGCTGGTCTAAGACTCACAGCAATCCTCCTGTCTCAGCCTTTCAAGTGCTAGGATTACCAATGTGTGCAACCATGCCCAGCTGGTGCTTGGGAATTGAACTCGGTACTTAGTGCTTGCCTAAGCACTTACTAGGCAAGCGCTTTAATCACTGAGCTATTCCTCCTACTCCTGGAAATGTTTTTAAAGATCTTTTTATGGAGCTTTAAAATTACAAATTAAATTTCTTTAATGATGATGTAGAACCATTCAGGTAATTTGTTTCATGGTAGAGTTTGGATGGTTTGTAGTTGTTGGGAAATTGGTTCATTCTTTTAAGTTGTCAAATTAATTTATGAGCATGAAGTTGCTGGTAATACATCTTCTTTACCCCCAACCCCCAGTGAGGCTGGTTCTACATTCACTATGTAGGCCAGAATGTAGGCCAAACTCATGACAATCCTCCTACCCCAGCCTCCTGAGTCCTGGGATTATAGGCATGGGCTACCACAACCAGTGATAAATACGCATTTTAATCCACTTAATGGCTGCAGGATCTGTAGTGAGAGCCTTGGTTTTGTCCCTGAAATTGGTGTGATTTCTGTCTTTTTTTTTTTTTTTTTTTTTGGTCGTTTTGTTTATCAGTTTTACTGATTTTGAGAAGTACAACAGTGTTAGTCACCTTCCGATTACTAAAACAAACATACTAGCCTACACCTCTGAAAGGTTCCATCATCTCCCAGTAGAGCCAGACTGGGGACTAAGTCTTGGGGCACATTTAAAATCAAAACTATAGCAAATTTTTATTATGTTAATTTTTCCCTATTTTTGATCGTGGTCACTAACTCTGAAGGGCATATTTGAATACTTATAAAGGTTCAGTGGGGGTGGTTGATCCCTTGCAGGCACATCTAATGTGGGGCTCATAAAAGGGTTGTCACCAGACTGTAACATCCTTTCTAGGTCGAAAGAAAAGTTACCAGGGGTAAGAAGTACTCTCTTTCTTTATGGCCTTTCCGCCTGTTCACTGTCAGTCTCCATACAGTCCCATGAGCACCTCAGACCTTCCAGAGCAGAGTGAGCACCCAGCCTCCTCATGAATTGAGGGCACTGGAGTCTGTTGCATTGTTGCTCAGATGTTCACCCTGTTTCCTCTTCTTGTGGCTTGAGATGGAGCATACCTGTGTGAAATGGGAAATGCAAGATGGACATGTCCGGCTATACCTTGATAATACTTCCCTACTGGATGGAGGCAGAGTCCCTGAGTGACAACATCCTGTTGATGGGGAGTGTAATTTCAGAATCATATTCCTAAGACACTAGTACACAACAAGGGAAGTTGTTGTGTTATGAAAAACTGGCTGGACAATAGCTGAGTTTGTTGTCCATAAATAAATTATTATCCCATTATGGTAGGGTATGCAGAGGAACTAGGGGTGAATGATGAACCCGTTAGCAGATTCTGAGCCTTTTGGCATGTTCGAGGATGAGCTTTGGAAATTGCATACCTTGAGTTTTATCTCTCCTTCTGAGTGATGTTATTCCTAAGAGGAGTTTCTGTTCTTATTGGTCTATAGAGCCATAGAAAAAGCTTCTTCTTTGCCCTAAATAGGTTTGCTGAAATGAATTGAAAATAGACATTAACAGGAGACAAGGCATACACAGATTTATTAACACGCATGATGAAAATCATGGGGCAGTGAGCACCCAGTAACCCAATCATGTTTAGAAGCTTGTATACCTTTGTGCAAAAGGGAGAGATAGGAGAGTA
This sequence comes from Ctenodactylus gundi, assembly GCA_004027205.1. Taxonomy (NCBI): domain Eukaryota; kingdom Metazoa; phylum Chordata; class Mammalia; order Rodentia; family Ctenodactylidae; genus Ctenodactylus; species Ctenodactylus gundi. Next base: position 65,228 of record PVKB01005879.1, read on the forward strand.
TAGGCCAATTTGAGGGGTAGCAAATGATTTTTAGAAGAAATGAATGACCTGGAAGATAGACAGTTATTTGTAAACAATTTTTTTAGAAGTTGAATGGGCCTAAGAGACAGACAATAGCTTGTGGCAAAGCTTATCCAAGTGTGGTGGCTTTCTTCGTCTTCCTTCCTGCGATACAAATTCAGTTAATGAAAACTCAGGGACTGATCAAAGACAGTTGTTTTATCTTTGGCAAATCCTGTCTTTAGGCAGATAAGGGAAAATCAGAATAAAGTGTGCTGATCCAGTGGCTTTTAGTTTAACATAATCCTCATTCCTGAGGCCATGTTGGGTGGAGATATTCCCTGGATTTCACTATCCCTGAGCTGAAGAAACCAGTTCTTAGCCTGTTGACCTGACAGCTAGGGTGTGGTCTGTGGCAACTAGATGGGGCTACGTGGGATTCCAGAACTTTGTTACTGAGCTTCCTGTCAAACATGACTGCCAAATGTAGGTGGAGTTGTTTCAGTTCATGACGTGTACCTCAGAGATCATGTAACCTGTTGGAGGGTGAAGCTTCTTGCTTGACTTCTTCCTGGCTTCTGTCGAGTGTCACTGCTTTGAGGATGCCACAGGTAATTACCATTCACACAGCCAGTTGTGGGGAGTCTACTGTCCATCAGTCACTTTAGTCCACACATCATTTCAGAGTTTACACAGTACTTGTCTTTCTATTTTGCATGATTTTCAGGCATTTTCAAAAAAGCCAAGTCCCAACACCAAGTGAGACATTATTTTTTACGTTAAGAAACTTCCCAACCTGGGCATGGTGGTGAATTCCTTAATAGCAGCACTCAGGAGACTAAAGCAAGATGGCCAGTTCACAGCCAGCCTAGGTGGTATACTGTCTCAAAACAGAACAGAAAAACGAGATAACACTCCTCCTCACCTTTAGTGAAGTGTCCTGTTAGAGAGCTCGTACCCATGCCCACCCCTCTCTGCTTCTGTGTTGCCCTCATGAAGTGGGGATGGCATTGGGCCTGTTTCTTACTAGGACACCACGGAGACTTGTCGTATGGGGCTTGCCTGGCGCAGTACACGGCAATCCTGTTTGTTGAGTCCATTCATCTTTTGTGTGTGTGTGCTTGTCCCGGGTGACTCTAAGCTAAAGTGCACGTATCCTGTAGCATCAGTGGTGTCCGTGAGGCAGTGTGGGCCTCACCTGGGAGTTGATTAGAAATACCTCCTTTAAGGCCCTGACCCAAACTTGTAGACTCAGCCTCAACATTATAATGAGCCAGAAGATCCTGATGCACGCCAAAGCCAGGGAAGCCCTGTGTAATGTGATGCCCAGGAGGCCTATGCTGCAAACTCTTTGTGTATCATGTTACCTCTGCTCTAAGATAAATATTTGGGGAGCACATTTTAACATATTGGCAATTCTTTTTTTTTCTTATTAGAGCATTAAACACTAATTTATTTTATATTTTTTCTTTTGAGACAGGATCTTGCTCTCTAGTCCAGGCTGGTCCTGAACTCATTATATTGCTAGTGAACACTGGCCTCAAACTCATGGCATTCCTCCGGCCTCAGCCCTCTAACTTCCGGACTTGCAGGCATGTGCCACCACACCTAACCTAAACACTAATTTAACTTTCACCTGATGGAGTCTTTATCCCAACAAGCTATAGTGTGTTTCACCTCCTGTGCCATTTCCTTTCTTCTCCTCTGTTACTCTTTGCCTACGTATATGCTGTTTCTGGCTCTCTCTTTATCTTGGACTCAGACTCATAATATACACTGTATAGTTTCTACTTATGCTAAACTTATGATGACTCAACATGATCACGATATGGCTGTGATTTCCAGTACGAGTTTAAGACACTGACTCTGTGTGGTGGTCTCAAAAGAGATGTGAAAATTGATTTTAAAAAAAGATCCACTTCAGTTTTCATTAAAACACAAATATCTCAATACAAACAAATCATGGTAAATTATAGCTGCCCTAGGCTGAGAATCACTCTCCTGAATTATAAGCGCCTGGCTGGTCCTGCCCCACTTGGACTTGCTTGAAGGACAGCAGCTTGCCTGCCATCTTCTTTCCAACCTTAGCATCAGCCATGCTTTGATTTCCCAGTTCGCTATAGGTCTTGGATTTCTGGAACAGGGAGGCAGATCATGATTGAGTAAAGCGGGGAAGCAAATGTGCTAAGTTTTCCCTCCTACACTTGTGGGTCTTTTTGGATGGAGCAGCTCCCGGGAAGAGGTGCAACAGCCTGAAAGTGCCCTCGCAGCGGTTGGCTGGTTGTAGCTGGTGACTGGGTCCAGGAGCATCCAGCCAGGAGAAGCAGAAGCACCTGTGCACCAGGTCCTGGGGTTAGTCATTCACCCGCATATCACAAATTGCTATGCTTAAATTAAAATGTAAATCAGAACACTCCTTTATGGATTGGGAAGTAACACCAGCAGGAACTCCAAAGAGTGGACCTTAGGGAAAGATGGCCTACATTTGTAAATTGACCACTGTGGATGCTTTTTGCTTTTCTCTCATGTGTGCTGTATTCACGGGTGGTGCACAGTCCTTTGGTTACTTCTCTCCTTGTATAAGCCATTATCACTATGGGCCCAGCTCTCCACATTCAGATGAATCCTCAGGAAATTTCCTTCCCACAGCCAGCTTTCTGAGCAAGAAGCCATCTCGGAGACTTGCTTGTACAGCCTGTCCTTTTGGGACATAATTTCACTGGTGGCTTTTTCTGTAAGCCAGTGTGGGTCAGATGGAGCGAGGGTGGCCACTGCTGGTCACCTAGATCTCTCTTCCCAGGAGAACAGCAGTTTGAATGCCTCATGGGGAAAGAGAAGGCAGCGGGGCAGGCTGGCTGAATCTCTGCTTCTGTTGGCTTTGAAGTTAAGCAGAGGACCTCAGTGTTGGGGCTGGGGTCAGCAGAGGGATGATGAGAGGAAGCTGGTTCTGGGCATCTGCTTACAGGCCTTGGAAGGTGGGGCTGTGCTGGAAATTTTCTTTAAAGGGAAAATATTGGAAATGCTACAGGGTGCTTCATTCTGTGGCTCGTCTGGAATGTGTCCAAGGGGAAAGTTGAGGCTTGAGTGAAATATTATGGCTCATACTTAGGCAATATATATATGTGTGTGTGCTTGGCAAGAAGAGTCATGGAGAGAGATGGGCTGGGACCTAGCCGAGCCTTGGCACACCACACCACACCCTCAGCTGGAAAACATCTTGTGTCTTATATACATTTACATTTAACCTTAGAAGGCTAGGTTAGATTGGTTACTCATTTAATTTATAATGCAGAAAGTGTCCAAGTAAAGCTGGGTCTGCTGTAATCTCATCATTCTGGGGTGCTGAAAAGGACCACAAGCCTGTTCTGGGCACCTTGGCAACTTATGATACCCTGCCTCACTATAAAAAAAAAAAAGGAGCTGAGGATGTAGTTCAGTATGAAGGCCTTGGTTCAATCCTCCCTAACACGTATACAGCACACACATGCACGCACATGTATGCATGTGCATACACACACACACACGAAACAAAGAAAGGATAAAAAGTGTCCAAGTGAGCCCATGTGTCTCTCGTCTTCTCTAGCTGCTGCTCTGAGACTCACTTCCTGCCAGGGACGATGTCTCTTGTTCCTGGCCCCGACCTCCTCACACTCTACGACTGAGTGTCTACCTTCTGTTTCTAGAGCCCTGCTTTCGTCTTCTGCTCAACATTTTTTCCTTCTCATCTTTTCATCTGCTGGTTGCTCCCAGGGGAGGTGCCGTGTAGGTGGGGTCTTCTGATGTCCTACTTCCAGTGTGCCTGAAGCTGCCATACCTTCCTTTCTTACCTACTCATGATTCACACAGCAAAATATAATACCTTCCAAGAGCTTTTCCTGCCTCTTCTGTATTGTTTACTCCACATTCTCAAAACAAAACCCAAGGATCGGTAGAGATGAGATCGTAAGGATGTAGTCCACTCGCCCTCCGCCTCTCTCACACCCATGAGCCCATCTGTCACTTAGCTCGGGCCTCTGTCTTTCTCATCTTCCAAATCAAGGAGAGTCAGCATGTCTGCAGCAAGTGTTATGTCACCACTGGCTACTAGACAGTTTTCTTGGGTTTAATTCTTTTTTCACCCCATGAAGTTTGCTGAACACAGTATTGGCCATTGTGTCTGTCCTTACCCTTAGCTCCATCCTGACAGAATCTGTATGCTGCCTGGAGCCTGATCACACAGCAGAGCGTCTGTTGGTACTCCAAAGATGTTAGAGCCAAACATGATGTTCACCAGCACCAACAGCTGGATGCCGTGAATGGCCTGTCGTTCATCCAGTGGGACTGGGGGGCAGGCAATACTTTAATTGGTAGCAGCACTGACAGGGCCTGCGGGGAGCCCGTCATCGTGTCAGAGCCTGTACTCCCAAGCCAGCCAGTGCTGCACTGCCCACCTGGAGTCCCCATAAGCAGAGATGCCATTCGTAGTGATGTGCAATCTCGCTTCTGAAAATCTCAAGGAAATACTAGCAAGCTGAACATCAGTTTGCCATGCTTAAGTGGGATTTATCCGAGAAATGTCAGGTTCAGTGTTTGCAAATCTATAAATGGGAGGTACCACATTAACTAAATTAAAGACAAGACCGTGTGTTCATCTCAGTAGATTTAGGAAAAGCATTTAGCAAAATTTTCTATCCTTTCCTGATAAAAGTCTGTCAACGAATTAGGAGAAGAAGGAATGTACCTTAGCACCGTAAAGGCCATATGTAGCAAATCCACAGCTGGCATCATCATTCATACATCAACTGAAGGTTAGAAGATTTTCATGTAAGATCAGGGACAAGAGGGGTACACCTGTATTCTATTTCTGTTTAACATGTTGCTTGCCAGAGAAACTAAGAGAAAGTATTCAAACTGAGAAGGAAAATGTCAAATCATCTCTGCTGCCGATATGATTACATATATATATATATATATATACCCTCAAAACTCAAAAAAAAAAAGCTATTAGAACTGATAAAGTTGCAGTTCACAACTTCAGTAAGCTTGGAGCGTGCACAGTCAACTTACAAAAGGCATTAGCATTACCATGCAGTGTCCACAGGCTGCCCAAACATTTTTAAAATCCCATTTACAGTAAATACATGAAATAAAATATTTAATAAATTTAACCACATGTGAAAGATTGACATAAAAATTTAATGAAGTAAATGAAAGAATAAATGGAAATATATGCCATATTCAGGGCTTAGAAGTTGGTAGTGTTGAAATGTCTGTTTTACCCAAAGAGATCTACAAGTCACTGTAATCTCTATCAAAATTCTGAAACTTTTTTTCTATGCGGGGGATTGAACCCAGAACTTGAACCCAGAGCTTCGTACACAAGCACGTGCTCTACCTCTGGCTACACCCATGGCCCTAAGATCTGAAACTTTTTGAGCATCATGTTGTAATCTAAAAAGTTTGGATCTCAGATTATTAGATTAAGGATGCTCACCTGGGAAGGTCTGTGCAACTATCAAAACCCAAAAACTTTTGAAACATTTGTGGTTTTAAGTGTTTTTATGTGAGGGATCCTCAGCCTTCATCACTACCTGTTGAAAACTGGCAAACTTACGCACATTTGTGTAGAAGGGTGAATTTTTTTTTTTTGTCACTGTATTTGCTTTTAAAGGCAGGACTTTTCCTTTCTTCCAGGCTCTATGATACTGTTGTTTTTCTCCCTGAAAATACTGTTATATGCATAGCGTACTAAGAAGAAAATACGAGGCACTTACTTTGGGAGCTCAAAGAGCTCGCTTCTTCCTTCCCTTTCTCATCCATTTTTTGAGTTGTTCCTCAATAAAAAGTAAAAAAAAAAAAAAAAAAGTTCAGATGGAAAAATGCCGCCTGTTTGCCACCCACACCGTGCCCCCTTCCTTCCCTCCTCTGTGCTGCTGTGGACGCCCTGCTCCAGTAGCTCGTCAGTTTGGATGGTTTTATGGTAGGTCATTGAGTTGATTTTTAAGAATGAATTCATCTGCTGGAGGCTGTTCTGAGGTGGCTTCTACTTTCGTGTCATGACAGTACCTCAGTTACTTACTGCTCACAGAAGCTCTTCTCTGGATGTTCTCATGGAATAATTCCTGGGAATAGGCTTGTCCTGTTGAGAGCAGCGTCTTTAGGATTTGCTAGGTATGGTCCAAATGCCTTCCAGCAAGTGAGACTGCCTCTTCTGCTGCCCACGGGGTGCGTGGGCTATTTCCCATCTGTCTAGCCAGTAGAGATTGTCTCATGTCTCTTACCACCTTCCCCCGAACTCTTGACTCCAGAGCATCCTCTCGAAGGTCTCTTGATGGGCGGGTATTTTATGGGCATGATTCAGTATCCTGTTGCATCAGTAAAATGCTCAATCAGATCTTTAGACTTAGCAAAATCTGCCGTCGTCATCCTGCAGGAATGTCTGTGTCTCACTTCCAAGAAAGCTTGCAGGTATTGGCAAGAGACCGGGCCACTCACAAACCTGACCACAAGCCTGTGAGCAACGGTAGGGCAGCGGTGTAGCTGTCTTTTATTTTCTCCCTTTAGGATCGTTTGGTTCTCCTCTGGAGGATGGAGTGAGGATGGCTGTGTCAGGTCTTTCTTAGTCTTACCTGGGAGTGAGTGCTATTGCTTGAAAGAGAGAATAGAAAACTATGTCAGAGTGCATTACTTGAGGGAGCTAACTCATTGTTCTAGTTTGTTCTCATGAGAACCTCATGAGTCATTGTGATGGATGTGAGGTTACGCTTCCGGATCTTGAATTCTGTTTCTCTCAGAACCGTGTGCAAACCCTGCACAGATGGACGGATCAACGGCCTTTCTTCATGCCTAAGTTATGTCTGCACTAGAACTACTCTCATCTAGCTGATCCTTTAATTATTTTGGTGATGGGGTAGGATTATGGGGGATCAAGCTCAGTGCCTTCACCCTTAGCTATATCCCCAGCCTATTTTTATTTTTGATTTTAGGACGGTGTCTTCCTAAGTCTGTAAGTTAGTTGCCAGGTTGGGCTCAAACTTGCACTTCTTCTGCCTCAGCCTCCCAGAGTGCTGGGACGACAGACCTGCACTGGCAGGCCTGTCTGCTCTGATCATTTTTGGAAACTCTATGTCCTATCTCTCCTTTTCTGTATCAAGTGGCACAGACAAGTCCAGAGCCTCCTTCTTGTGGCCCTTGTTTCACTGTGCACTTCATTGTCTAAAACTTAACCTGAGGCTTCTCTAACTGTTCATTTTTCTGTTGTTTCTCAGTTAAAATACCCCCCACCCCAGCCCTCATTAGGGATGGTGGAGCAACTGATAGAGGACCTCCTCCAAATTCCCCAGTGGCAAGACTCTTCCCAGTGAGGATGATCGTGGTAAAGTTAAAGGAGTGTTTACCCAGAAAAATGTGAGAATTCAGGATCAGTGTGGGGAAATGTAAATTTTAAAAAAGCAATTTTGGGAGTTACCAAAAAAAAAAAAAAGAGGATTAGATAAGGGTAGTGGCATGAAGAAATGAGAAAAGCAAATGAGAACAAGAGTATTCAAAAATACAAGTATTGAATAAGTTTATATGTAAAGAACAGGATGACTGAGAGGAGGAAAGAAAAGTCTGTGTAGCTGGTTATCAGTAAAGGCAACAGCCATAGGGGACTCACGGGAGTGCCTCATCCCAGCAGCCACCACTGCCTTTGCCTGCTCTCAGTCCACCCAACGACCAGGTCAGCACGTGACGTCTGGTAACCTTTTGCCTGTTGCCAATCCTCGGCTGTTTTGCCTCTTCTCCCCGACCCCACAAATGGAAGTGCTGGTCCCCAGGCACCTGAGGGTGAGGATCATGCTTTGAACTTCTGTCCCCAGCAAGGATGGGCTGGGCAGGACTTAACCCAGTTCTTTTGTCATTTACTTTCCAGAGATGGCTTTGGAGGGGTTTTGTAAATTAGTTTAAGTAAATTATTCTCTGAAATCTAAGGAAGTTATATCCAATATATTGAAAGGCTTAAAAAGTAAAACTAATGTTCCCCTAAGGAAGAAGAATCTTTATCTGTGGATAGCAAAGTTTTATGTCCTGCCCTCAGAAGTCCTGTCCTATGGATTTCAGACGTGCCATGTCCACAGTCACATACCCCAGTTCCTTGAGATTAATCTCTCTGTCTTTCCATTATCTAGATATACAGACACACATGTATACAGTAGGCTGTTTATATCTTTGGGCAGTGCATCTATGGATTTAAACAACTTCAAACCGAAGAGATTGCATCTGTATTAAATGTGTACAGACTTTTTTCTTGTAATTATTCCCTACAAAGTATTATTATTATGTATGTAACATTGGCACTACATTGGGTATTGCATGTCATCTAGAAGTGATTTAAAGTGTACAGGAGGATATACCTAGGTTTTATGCAAATATTATTCCATTTTACTTAAGAGACTTGAATAAAGTCCCTTTATGGATTTTGGTGTTGCGGGTTGAGGTAGGGACTTTCCTGAAAGATACTGAGGGATGACTGTGTGCGTGTGTCCCCAACCAGTCCTGTTTTTCTGGTAGAATCCTGACTAGTACATACGTATACCTCTGATTATATTATTATCCTAGGAATTGAACACTGTATTTACTACCTTGCTTTTTCTCCTCCTTTGAGATGTCTGCCTTACGCCCTCCAGCCTGGGTGCTTATCCAGCACACCAGGTACAAAGTGTATATCCGGGCCCTGTGTGTGCATCAGTTGATGTGGAAAATCTCAGATTTTAACTAAAGAACACAGAGGCAAGTTTTCCAGTGATGGGGATTCCTTTTTCTCCGGGCCCTCCTCAACCCCCTAAAAAGGACTTGGTACAAAAACCAGATTTGGAACTAACAGTGTGATCCTTGTGTTCATAGTTCTGTATGAGTTTCGGGGAATCTTGTAACCATTTGGGGCTCTTCTTTTGTACTGTACCTACGACTTGAGAATTTTACCACAAAATGGAAGGAGTGCTGATAGCTGTTCTGATAAATGTTAAAACTAGCCTGGGGTTGGGTTCCAGGGCTCACTTGCCAGTTTAGCATTTCAGCATAAGTGCTTGTTTCTGCCTATTCTGAATCATGATTACTTATTGTAATTGTTATGATAATTTTAGGTCACAAAAGCCATGGAAGCTTCGGGTAGAGTTGAGCTCAGGAGTAAAGCTGAGCTTCGGGACATCCCACGGGTGAAGGTGGTTAGCATGAGCACGGTGGGGAGGAACTCCAGAATTTGCCTCTGCCATGTGGAATTTCAGTCAGCAAGGAATTGAGCTGGGTTTAGGATTACCTGTGATCATTTTCTTTCTGTAAATTCAGCTTTGAGAGAGCTACTCTACAAATTCTAGATAAGGCAGAAAGAAAGAATAAGGAAGTGAAAATGTTTCTAACTTGTTCTGCTGGAGAATAGTGTAAAAATAGAAAAATAGGGACCAGGAAGGAGAGAGGAGTGTGGGAGAACTGCACTCTGTTGCTCTCAGGCTTTGCTTGGATACAGTGAGCTCAGACGGAGGGAATCCAAGTTACTCTTAGGCTGGGGGGTAGCTTGGTGGTGGCAGGACACTTGCCTTTCATACGTGAGGCCCTGGAAAAACAAAACAAGGAAGTTCAAAACCAGTCTGAGCTACAGAGTGAGACCCTGTCTCAAAAACAAAACAAAATAAAACAAAAACTCAAGCATAGCTTTTCCCTCAGCAAAAGCAAAATGAAGCATAGCCAACCTTTTGTGTACTTTTAAATCCTTTTAAAATGAGTTCTAAAAATACCAAACCCAATTAAAGAATTTTAAAAACCCAAGCTAAACAGCATCCCAAGTATCTGGTAGTCTCCGTATTTGCATCTCTTCACCGTTAACAACGCTAAATAAAAAATTAGGCATTGTGGAACGTTAACCTGTGAACGAAAGCTGAGGGAGAGTCCACAGGGCCTGCCTGGCCGCCTTGCACAGCATTCTGACACCACAGGCTACAGGAACTTACAGCCCAGGACCCCTGGCAGCCTGGAGAGAACTCCGGAGCCATTTTTCCCATCCCAGGTGTTTGTCAACAGGGAAAGACCTGTGATACTGACACCGTCTGATGGATTGCTTGACTGTGGGGCAGTACTTTGGGTCTGCTGTCGATTTTTACCTCTTCAGTGATGCCCCTCCCTCCTTACAGCTTCAGTATTAGAAATCAAAGGAGGGGGGCTCTTGTCGGCATCTGAGTGAGCTGCACTCCTTATTTTGCACTCTTTACAGTGCACATGAGCATGTGACAGGGACCCAGTAAGATGCCCCTGTGCCCTGCCAACTCAGCAGGATATTGCAGAAATGCTGATGTCCCTGTTGAAAAAGATGTGGAACCAGAGGGGTTCTGTACATGGTGCCGGAGGCATCGAACATGATGGAATCCTTCAGATAGCAACGTGACATTGTCTAAAAAAGAAGAAAAGGGAGGACTGCTTGCTGTACACCCTGAGGGTTGTCCTCAGCGGAAACCCTGTGCAGGGATGTTCCCTGTCCTGAGCACGGGAGCAGCAAGCACACTGGATGGGTAAGTACACCGTGACTTTATATATCAACAAGAATGGCCAGGCTCTAGCCTCACGTGATGTCCCTACATCTCTCCCTTTGTTTCTTTGCTAGGAAAGGAATTCAGGACCTGTGCAGGCTAAGCTAAGCAAGTACCTTGCCACTGAGGTATATCTCTGACCCTTGGTGTGTCTTAAAAATTTAACATTGAGGACCAGAAGCAAGTCACATGAGAATGGACCTCATGTGATGCCATCAAATAGAAGATTAGAAGTGGCTCTCTTGAGGAATGTAAACATAGTCAGTTAATCTCAGAAGCCAAGACGAGCTGCTGTAGAAGCCGGAAAACTAGAAGGTGGGGTAGGATGCAGATTGGGACGGGGTGAGGGAGCAGGAGGTGGGTGTGGCAGTTCTAGGGGTTCACTTTGTAATTATTCTCTACACTGTGTGGCTTATGCATGTCTTCGTTGTTTATATCTCACACACATGTGCATACCCAGTGAGAGGGAAAGAGCTTCTTTAAAGAGTAAGTGCTTGGTCAGATGTGGCTTATGCTTGGTGTTGGCAGGGAGTAGACACTGTCTTCATCTTGGTTTTTGGGCCTCGCCCTCTTGAGCCTACCTTACCGCAGGGGCTGCAGATGAACTGGGAAGGTCTGGACATTCACACAACCCTAAGAACAACCGTGTGTCCCTAGGCCTTGGTGGTGTGTGGCGCAAGTTCCCCTTTCTCCCTACTCCTCCTCAGGGGACTTCTTTGGCTACCTTGAAGTCCTAAGAGGTTAGAATAACCGGGTTTCCTGCCCTTGGAGCTTGGACCTTTCAGCTACCTGTGGGCCTGGGGCTGCTGGTGGACTGCAGAGGGCTTTCTAAGTTGCTCTGCCTGAGCCTCCTTTCTTGAAGCCAAGTGCAACGTGGCTATGCCTTTGGGGCCTTAGCCAAGGGCTGGAGAGGCCACCAAGGTTGCCCATGGTTAGTGGCCTCTCATGCACAGCAGGGCTCACAGTGCTTTCTATGACAGGAACTACTGAAGAACTCCTCTTGTGTAGATCCTACACTAATGCTGCCGTTCAACCTTGAAAGGCTTAGGGGAACCCTTCAGCTCCCTGCCTGCCCTTCTGCGGTCCACATGCTGGAGGTGTAGAAATCTTGAGGTGGCAATGAGCTGGTGGTGGTGAGGCATCCAGTGGCAGGCGCTTGCAATCCTGCTGCTTCCCTGAGCCCTGAGGGGCAGGTCAGGAGCAGGTCAGGAAACAGAAGGTGGTTTGGATGGCCAAGCTAATCACAAAACAGGTGGTTTCTTACTTTGCAATTGGCCTTTGCGGAAGACTCTAGGGCCTCACCCTGGCAGACAAACTCAGTATTTAAGCTGCATTTCATTAAAAAAAAAAAAAAAAAGCATTTCTTACAAACTCGTTAATGTGGAACAAGGCTAGACTTGCAGATAGGTGAAGCTGTGAGCACTGCTCAGTCCTGGATGGTGCAAATCCTATTCCCTGTCTCCTAGACAAATACCCAGAAAATCTCTCCTACCTCTTTCCTCCAAATCTCCACCCTTACTCCTCCCTTGCCCTGTGTCTTCCCATCTCCAAAGCTGTAGGTGACCACCAATGAGGAGAGGTGCTCACAGGTTGATTTCACAGGTGGAAATGCAAGTAGGTATTTGATCATTTCACAAAATGGGCTTTTTTGAGGAATCATGTATATATGAGAGGTTTGAGTGCAAAATTTGATCAAAATACTCTGATAATGCCTTGCATAGTATTTGGTGCTCTGACCACTGATGGTTATGAAATTCCCTTTCCAGAGAACTCATGCACATGCTGTCCTTCTCCCCACAGGACGAAATTGTGTCGCCGGGTGACCTGGACCTCGTCATGTCTGATGGACTGGGCATGCGGTACGCCTTCATCGGACCACTGGAAACTATGCACCTCAATGCAGAAGGTATGCATGTGTCTGGGTGAGGCTGGGGGTCCTGTGCTCTCAAATACTTCCCTGGGTTTTGGGAACAGCCCGAAATTGCCTTTAAAAAGTTTTGTATTAGTATTATTGCTATTGTTTTTATTATAACTGAATAGAAACAGTCGCACCTGTAGGAGACACTTGCCATTCCTGGCAGTTCGTAGGTACAAGCTGAACACAGAGCTCCGTGCACGGAGGTATAAATCTACGCGTTATCCACGAACCACAGGCTCTGAGTGTTAAAGAAGTTAAATGAAGGATGGGACATACTGTGTTGAGAAGTCTGCTGCTTTTCCTCTATCACAAGGAAAGAGAGAGTGGTATTTCTCTGGAGAAGAAGATGAAAGCATTTACATAAGCAAGAAGAACAAGATAAATCCAGGTGTGGTGGTTCCTGCCTCTATCCCAGCTTTGTGGAAGGTTGAATTCTAGCTCTACTGATTTAGCAAAATCCCATTTCAAAATATAGAACAACAACAAAAAAAGTTGGGAATGTAATTCAGTGCAAAGGCCCTGGGTTTCATCCCCTGTGCTGCCATTACCGCCATCACCACAAAAACAACAAAAAGGACATGACCAAAAGCAAGAGAAGAAGGAAGGCAGACCTGACTGCCCACAGCTGGCGGGCCTCTTGCACACCTGGAGCCTTGACTCCACTGTGGGTATATGGAACAGAGGAAGGCCAGGTATTTGCTTTGAAGCTGGCCTCAGAAGCCTCAGGGGAAGGTTTATGACCCTGTAATATGGTAGTTTTAAAAGATAACTTGAGAAAGACAATGAAACTTTGTTACCCAGATTTTAAATGATTAGGAAGACATTATTTGGAAAACAACCACAAAGCCACAAAAAAAAAAAAAAAACTATGTGTCTGATCTGGGCAGATGTCATCTAGTTCTCATGCCTCTAGCCTTATATTGGAGTGGTAAGTAACTTTTGACTTGTCATAAATTTCTGTGATTACTGTATATTGTTTTAATAATGACATCACTAAGTGGTAAAACATACGTAGAAAAAATGAGAACACTGCATCACAGGTCCATCTGCAGTCTACATTTACCAAAAGGCATTGAGAAACTGGGGCGAAAGGGGACGAGAGCCTTGGAGGTGTTCCTGACTTTTCAGTGGGTGGAGCTTGAGCCAAAAACTAGAAAGGGCAGGTAAGCAGGTTTGGGCTCAGTATGTGGCCTGAAGAACTTCCTAGTACCTGGAACTCATGTCCAGGAGGGCCTAGGTTGCTAGTGAGTGAGATGAGGAGCTTCCAGATGTTGAGAGGAAACTCCTGCTGCAAGTCTGAAGTAGTGACCATTGGAGTCCATGTGATGTCGCCTCTGCAATTCCATGCTGCTCTGTTGCGTAATAGCAGTCAGTTTTTACTATGGTAGCTAGTGAAGTCCACTTTTCAATGAATAATTCAAGATCATGTTATTAGACATGTTCTTGTACACAGCAGGTACACACATGATTTTGTGAGTGGCTTGGTCATGTGTGCCATACCAAATATAGCTCAGTCTTCCTTAGAGACAAGTATTGCCAGAAATAGTTGAGGGCGAGAGAGCTTCTATGCAGGAGGATGACATAGAAACATAGGAAGATGTGTGAAGAAAGATGGCCATCTATGACCAAGCGAGGCAAGAGTTTCAAAGTATTGTTAAATAGTCAGGGGTAACTTCAAATGTTTTTTTCAACCAGGCCTCGTAAGTAGTCAAGATATTTAAGCATTTGAAATGTGTATAAACACTGCTTGGTGACTACATATTTTTTTCCTTTTTTTTTCCTTGAGAAAAATAAGATAACTGAGGTATCATGGGAAACTGATAGGAGAGAAATGAGAACAGCTTGAGTCTCAAACAAATAGGAACAGAAGCCAGAGACACCAGACACTCAAGAATCATGTGGGGTGGCAGACAGGAAGGAGGCCTGGAACAATGTTTCCAACAGAGCTGAGATGATAAGAAAACTTAATTGGCTTAATATGATAATGGGGGAGGATGTAGCTTTGGACCTCAGAGCCTGGCAGAGCCTAGAGTGAGCCAGTTAGAAGCCCAGCGGGAGCAGGTGTATGATGTTCCTCACAGCGCCACCCTGAGTGCATCAAGATTGGGGTGGGAAGAAGTTTTCTGGTTTTGCTGATACTGTTTCCATAAAGCCAAGCATCTCAGGTTAAGAGAATCTTCAGTCTTTAAAGCTACTGCTTACCTAGAACTGGTGAAAATATTTTAGGATTTGTTTTTAGTCTAATAGAATAGTACCTGAAAAAACAGGAAGGCAGTATGTGCTTACTCTGCCTTTTTGGTTCCTCTTTTAAAATGTCACTCCTGAAGGGCAAGCTCTTGGCATAGTCCTTTTTGCCTTTGGAATCAGTCAGTTGGTTTCCCACTTCCTAGGTGAATAGCCTTGGGTTGGTTACCTTATTCAGCACACCCTAGTCTTCCTATCTGTAAAATGGAGGTGACAGCAGTTACCTCGTCTCAGGAGTGGTGTGCGAAGTAAACCGCATGGATGGTCGCAGGATGGTTGGCACAGGCTGAGTCCTTAGTAAACATTGCTGCTCCGTCTTGTTTAATTTACTCTTTCATGTTTTAGCCTTTCTTCCTTTGTCTTCTTTCTTTCTTTCTTTCTTTCTTTCTTTCTTTCTTTCTTTCTTTCTAGTAACAGGTCTTTATTTAGAAACGAAAGATTGAGGGGGACCAAATATTGAGGGGGACCGACCCTGTTATCTGGGCCCATCTGGGAGGGGCCCGAGTATGTTGCCTCTAGCCTTTAGTTTGTTTTTTAAAAGTTCCCCTTCCAAGATGCCCATGTGCATGAACAAAAAATGCAGAATACAGATTAGAATTTTTTTTTTTTTTTTTTTTTTTGTAGAATAGAGAAACCTCTGGCATTGGATTGAACTGTCTGATTTTCTTCTTCTTTTCTTTTTTTGGCAAAGGGTCTTATTCTGTAGTCCAGGATAGTCTTCAACTCACCAGGCTGGCTGTAATCCTCCTATCTCAGCCTCCCTAGTGCTAGAATTGCAGGAGTGTGCCACCATGCCTACCTAGCTCGTGTGTGGTGCTGGGGAATCCAACCTAGGGCCTTGTGCTTGCTAAGCAAGCACTTTAAACACTGAGCTATTCCCCTAGCCCCTGATTTGCTTCCTTGCCGAGCTGTTCTGCCTTAACCCCTCAATCTCCACACGCCTCCGCCACCCCACCA
The DNA here is from genome assembly GCA_004027205.1 of Ctenodactylus gundi. Classification (NCBI taxonomy): domain Eukaryota; kingdom Metazoa; phylum Chordata; class Mammalia; order Rodentia; family Ctenodactylidae; genus Ctenodactylus; species Ctenodactylus gundi. The sequence goes on from PVKB01005879.1 coordinate 80,882, forward strand.
TGTCCCTTTGGCTATTTGGCTGTCCTTGGGTTCCCTTCTGTCTCTCTGTGAAATGACAATGTCTCAGGATCTAGAGCTGGAATTCACCTTCAGGAATTCACCTTCAGCCGAAGTGGTTGTTTTCTAGTTTGCCTCACAAAGTTCTTCTTATATGTAAATACATCTCTTTCTTTCCTTCTTGTCTGTCTTTCCTTCCTTCCTTCCTTCCCTCCCTCCCTCCCTCCCTCCCTCCCCCCTTTCTTCCCTTCCTCCTTCCTTCTTTCCCTCCCTCCCTCCCTCCCTCCCTCCTTTCCTTCCTCCCTCTCTCCCTCCCCTGCTTCTTTGCTGCTGCTTGGTGGGTTGGTTTCTCTGTGTGGACCTGCCATCTGCCAGAAGAGAGAAAGGAGCTAACAGGGAGACTGATGGGAGATGAGCTGCAGTTTGGCTGGGTTTCCCTGAGGTCAGGCAAGTTACACTCCGGTTGGGGAATTTGATCCTCTAAGCTTTCTGATGTTTTGATTTGCTTTGGAAAGCTTTGTGAAACCCTGCCTCTTAAAGCAGGTGAGTTCACATAGGTGTTCACGTAGGCATGGGTTCATAAGCTCAGAGATGAGTGGACTCTTCTGGCATGGGTAGTAATGAGGGCTCTCCTAGAAGTGGAAGCTGAGAGCCAGGTAGATGCCTCCCTGGGAGTGTCAGCTGGGCCC
>PVKB01005880.1:0-79168 GCA_004027205.1 Ctenodactylus gundi
GGGGGCGGGGTGGGCGCCCCTTTGTGCCGCCAGACGCCAGATGGCTGCCATCAGGGCCGCTCGGCTGGGCCGACGCGGGCTCCCCGCGGGCTGCCTCCGCGGCTGCTGCCGCTCTTTGGCGGGAAGAGAAGATTTAAAAACAAATAAACAGAAGAAGGTCGTCTCTGTGGTGGCCCCTTGGACAAATGTCTCTTTGACTTGGGGGTGCCCGAGGGCGGGGCAGCCGCTAGGAGGCCGGCCCATCCTTCGGGGCCAGAAGCCGCCGCTTTGTCAGATCGGGGCCAGCAAACGAGGGGGGTTTCCATCTGGCCTTGAGCAGGGCACGAGCGGCGTTTGCGCTCGGGTGAGCACCGGCCGGCCCGTGCGCCATTGTTAACACGACTCTTTGAGTGCAAAGAATGTCAGTTAAGATGAATTACAGATTGGCGCTCCATCTAGGGCAGCCCTCGAGTGTCCCGGGTGTGCGCACGGGCAGACAGGCGGGCATCTGAGGTGGGAGGGAGGCCAGGACCCTTAGAACGCCTGCCCCAGGTTCATCTGCCCCGTGTCCCCCTCCCCCTTCCCCACAGATTCGCCCCTACTGGGAATTGAACCCAGGACCGTCTCTCTATCTATATCTATATCTATCTATCTATCTATCTATCTATATCCCCAAATTGCCCATCTTGGCTCGAATTCGGCCATCCCCTTGCTTCAGCCCCCAACAGTACTGGAATTACACACCCTGAGCAGCTGCTCCGATGTTCTTGCCAGAGTAGGACTGGCAGGCAGGAGATGCGGCCAGGGCCCTCTCCCTCCCAGGTGCGGATTCACGGCGGGGTGGGCTGGAGGAGGCGCAGAGCCCTGCTCGGTCTGTAGCCACATGCCCACGGCATCTACTTTCAGCAGTGGCCCTTTGGACTGATCTGACTGAAGAAACGATTACAGTCAATACGATTTATTGGGGCCTGAAGTTTGGCCCCCATTTCTAGTGGTAAAAATGCTGTGTGCCATGTCGGACAAACCCTTAGTCTACTGATCTTCTATTTTTTAATTGGTAATCAGGAGAGAATAATACCGAGTTCCAGGACCAAGCTCTGTAAAAATTCGTGGCATCCTTGGCTAGGGTAATGAAGAGGAAGGTGACAGCGATGGCCTTTTCAGTACTTACCACGGGACTAAGCCGTACTTCACACTTTCCCTACTATAACGGGATTCTTTTTTTTTTTTTTTTTTAATTTCAGAATACTGATATCCGTAGGTTAGCTTTTACTTTGTGTTTTTGAGGTTGGGCCATTCTACGATGCCCAGGCTGGCCTTCATCTTGTCATTCTCCCGTCTCAGCTTCCCGAGTAGCTGTGCCACCACACCTGGCCTTGGATTATCTTTTCCACTCTAACTCAGGCTTGTCATGGCAGCCACTAACCATACGTGGCTATCTGTTCTTTATTCATTGCTGGGACACAATACCCAACATCCACACACTAATGGAGGAAAGATTTATTTCAGCTTTCGTCTCAGAATATCTCACACAGCCCGTTCATGGGGCAGCGGGCTCCGGTGCAGGCACATGGCAGTGGCTGGAGAGCTGCCTCTGAGCTGCTCTGGGCAGTGCACAAGAAACCAAGTGACGCAGGAGCAAGCTGATGCCTGGAGACTCAGACAAGGCTAGAATCACTTTAGGCAGAGCTTTAACGAAGCCTCTTCTCTCTTACTTAGTTCATGCTTAGTTAGGTCCCTTCCTGCAAGATGGGTGACCCCCTTCACTTCTTGATTCCCCAAGTCAATAGCAAAAAACCTGAAATAATTTGCCCTAGGCAATCCCCAATTTCAACAAGTTGACACGATCTTTCTAGGTCAAATCCTGAGCATCTGCCTTTTTCAGCCAGGCCTTACCTCTCAACAACACACAGTTCCAAATACATGGGGCTTTGGGGGTACATTCCAGAGGCAAACGTATCAGTGGCTATTGATCACTTCAGTGTGCCTGGTTTGAATTGGGATGTGCTCTATGTGTCGAATTCACACTGGATTTCTAAGATTTAGTACAAAAAAAATATAAAACATCTCACATACTGATTACACATTGAAATGTTTGTGTTACATATACATTGATTAATTAATGAAAATGATTTCTTTGTTTCTTACTGCTTTTTAAAATATTATTTCTAAAAAAGGAAACTTCTGTAATCGGAATGCATTACAATTGGATACCACTATGTAAGTATTAAAAAAAAAAAAAACCCTCAAGCCCTTTCAGAAGGCTGCTGGTTGAGTGAAAGGATGTTCTGATCCATCTTTTGTCCTGCTCTTGAGAAGCCCAGTTCTTCTGGCTTCCATGTTTTCTGCCATGAGGCTCTGAGTTCTACCTTGTACCTGAAGATCAGGATCCAAAGGTTTGCTCTCAGGTTGACCAAGACCATTCTGGAAGGGGAAACTCAGACTTCTGTGCCTTATCTTTCAGCACAGGTGAGAGAAAGAATCAAAACCATAAGGAGTAGTTGCCAAGAACTTTCAGTGTTTTATTGCATTCTATGCCTGCCTTCTTAACAGGCGCTCTTTTATTTCCCCTTTATAAGTTTAAATCAAAGCACAAGACAGTTAAAGCCTTAGTTTTGACATGGTAAGAACTGCGGCCACCACTTAAAAATGTCCTTATTTCTCCCTTTGAGATAACCCCTGAATAATACAGGAAGGAAGGACGTTACCTCCTACACATGGTGATTTTTCACAGGGATTTAAAAAAAAGATTAACTCCTTTCTCACCTCCACTGGGAAGTAACTGAGTGAGCGTGTCTCACTTTGCTCCTATTGAGGGAATGATTTCACACCAATCTCCCTGTACTTTAGTCTAGGCCAAGCAGAATAAGTTGCATTTTTGTAACTTAAAATTCTTTTCTAAGTAGTTGATGATCCATACGAATTTCTGTTTGTACAAATGAAAACCTCTCAGAACACTGGATGGATTTAGGGTGAGGGGTGGAGCAGTCCAGCCTGGATCTTGCTGGTGGGCTACTAGCTTCTGTGTTTAAGGAGCTACCCATGTTCATCCAGTGTGAGAGCCCTCTTCAGCTGGCTTGTGGATGATGAGGCTTGAGGTGGCCCTTCCTGGGAACAAAGCAGTTTGTGAACACGAGTAGCAGAGACCCCAACCCCCCACTACTGTCTAAAATGAGAGGAGTCCAGGGACCCTTCACCAGCCTCATATTTGTTGTATTTTTATGAAGGCTGTATTCCACAGTTGGCTAAGTCCTTCAACTTTTCCATTAAGGAAGTAGATGAAGGGTTCTACCAGTCTACCTAGTACCCAAGTCTGTAACTGTAATGTGAGGAGGAAAAACAGAAGTATCAGATAATGAGATTTGCAGAGAAGGGAACTGAAGGTTCCTACTCAGAAGAGCACTCACCCAGGAACAGGACAGGTGCAAAGAAATCACTTTTGCTGTGCCTGTGCCCAATGACAATCACAAAAATCTTAGCTAAGTTTGCTAAGCCAGAGGCTTTCATATCTTGTGCTCTGTGACTATCTTCCTGGGAACTAGACTTGGGCAAATTTCCAGCCTCAGACAAGGCACTGTGGGGACCTGGACTCAACTCCAGCCCTAAATAACTTAAGATGGTGAGTGCCTGTTGATTACATGGGTGGCAAGAAATGGGGATGCTGAGCTGGAGAGACATAAAAGATAAGGGTAGTAACTATGTGTTCTGCTGAAAATGGTAGGAAGTGAAGAGTGTCACGATTCTTATCCTCCCACACACTCCCTCATCTGCCAAGCATCCCTGGCACATAAAACCGTCGTTATGGCTCAGATATGATCGCGTCAATTCTCTACTCCAAAAATCTTGGTGACTGCCTACACCCACATTTAGGCATTTGGGGCCATGCATGAGATGACCCCAACCTTGTCTCTCATACCAACTGGACTCTCCCATCTCCTCAGAGAAACCTTTCATCTCCTCACCCCCGGAGTTCTTCTGGGCTAGATGCCATGTATACATGTATGTATGTATGTATGTATGTATGTATAAATATATGTTTGTGATGGTAGGGATGGCACCCAGGGCCTTGCAGAGCTAGGCAAGTGCTCTACCAGGAAGCTAAACCCCCAACCCTAGCCCTGTCTCCACTGCTTCATGTTCTCATCATTCAAGACATGCAGATGTCTTCTCCTGAAGCCTTTCTGGATCTTGTGAGCCAGGAATTTTCTCTCTTCTCTGAACCCTCACAGTCTTTGGTTTGTAGCTACTTTTTCATTTATTTATTTATTTATTTATTTATTTATTTATTTTTAGTGCTGAGGATTAAGCCCATGATCTTCACACTGAGCTACCTCCCCAACCCTTATTATTTTGAGACAAGACCTCACTAAGTCACTAGGTTGCCAAGGCTGGACTCAAACTTGTGATCCTCCTGCTTCAGCCTCCCAGGTGCTGTGATTATAGGCCTGTACCACCAGGCCTAGCTGTCTTCCCTTCTTGATATTACTTGCTTTTTTACCTTTTCTTATAATTATTTCTGCACATCTTTGTCTACATCTTCATGTTCCTTATATTACTGGGCATTTGGTACTCAGATATGTCTTGATTGCTGTATGAAATGAAGCTGTCACAAAAATGCATGCTCAGGTGCTGACATGGCCACACAGCTGCAAAGCAGGTGGAACAAAGATCTAAGAGCACATGACTCCTGACCACCTCAAAGCACATGGTCTTTATTTTCTAGAGCTGAATCTGCGGGCAGTTGGCCAGCCCAATCTGCCTCCCAGTGAGAAGCGGTTCTTTTCCCTTTCTCTTTCCATCTTTGAGCCCCACACACCTGCATCCCTCTCAGGGGGAATAATGGAAGAGTTTGAAATATAAGATGCACTTAAGGAAAAGAAGTACTAATTTCGAAAGATTATATTGTGGTTAGACTACTCTCACAATACGGGGAGTTTAGTTTTGATCACTTTCTGCTTAGTGTTTACTTGTTTTTAGATTGTATTTAAAGTAAGCTTTAGGATCTCATGGGCACTAGAGCACAGCTCTCAAACTTAAATGCGCACACACTCCACCAGAGGAGGGTCGTATTAAAATGCAGACCCTGATTCAGCAGGTACTGATGGAAGCTGTCCTTTCACATTGCAAACCACCCTTCAGATGGTATGTTTGCTCTCATTCCACGGACCACAGCTTGAGAAACAAGTATATATAGAAAAATTTCAAATTGTATGAACTAACTTTCTCAAATCACCTTTTTCATTTGATTTTCTTAATATCTTGTTTGTGTTGTCCTTTGGGCAGATTTCATTTTGTTATAGGTATGCTACGCTATACATTAGATCAATCTCCTTGAGGCAGAACTCATCTCCTTCTTTTGATTTTATATTTTTCCTTATGACCTCCTTACTGCTAGCACAAAGTGAGTATGATTGAAATATGTGGTGAATGTTTAAGTTTTAAAATATTATTACAGTAAGCTAGGCTTGGTGGTACAGGCCTAGAATCCCAGCATTCAGGGAGGATGAGGCAGCTTGGGAAGTTTGGCGACTTAGTGAGACTGCCTCAAAATCAAAACTAAAACATGGGATGGGGATGTAGCTCATTCTACATTTTTATGGTACACATATGTATACAAAAACAAATTATTATGGTAAAAGACACATCACTATTAATCTCTCTCTGAATACTCCCCCCTCACTTTGAACACACTTATCCCATTGTTCTTGACACTTTCTGAAATCCTCTTTCTTGAGTGTCTTTATAGATATGATCAAAAAATACAGTGAATGCTGGTGCTGAGTGCCATCTAATGAAAAGGTAGGTTCGTAAAAACATTACCATGTATCCTCATCCACCATATTCATCAGATCTGGCACCATGTAACTTCTGGCTCTTCTCCAAAGTCAAAATGACCATGAAAAATAAATGTTTTTCATCAATTCAGGACATCAAAGCAGCCATAACAGTGCAAAAATGTTTCCAGAATTGTTTCAGAAAGTGGTAGGAATAACGGAGTAAATTTATTTGAAATGAGGAGAGTATTTACAGGGGTGTTAATATCAATGTGTCATTTGCTATAATGTATTAAAATTGGCATTCACCATATTTTTATAGTATTTCATGTCTTTACAAATTTTTAAATGAATGAATGAGTGAATGAGTAAAAAAACAGGGAAAGTAAAACTATAAAACTATGGCTGTGCTTTTCAGAGAAAGCTAAATCCGGGAAAAGGAGAGAGAGCAAGGAACTATGGGGGCCTTCCTTCAGGAGCTGACCTCATACCCCGGAGAGGGCTATTTTGAATCGACTGAACCATTGTTTTAGTTACTTATCTCATTGCTCTGACAAAATACCCAACATTCACAATATTAGGGAGGAAAGATTTATTTAGCTCAGTTTCAGGTTTCACATGGTCTGATCATGAGGCACCTGGCAATGATGGAAATATATGGCCGAAACAGAGGCTGGATAGCTGCTCACCTCGCTGTAGACAGAAGCCAAGTGAGCCTGGTGTCAAGCTGCTGAGCTTTCCCAGGAAGGAGCTGCAGCAATGTTTTCCATCCTTCCTTTGCTTCCTTTATAGAGGATTTCCTTTACCTAGTGCAGAGCTGCCTGCTGTCCCCCTCCCAAGGGTGGTGCCCTGCCCTGCCCTCACTTCCTGGCCCACAAGTCCACAACACACACTTCCAAACACTTGAGGCTTTTGGGGGACACTTAAGATCCAAACCATAGCAACCATATATTCTTTGGCTGCTTCATGCTCTCAGGCACAGTTCGAAACATGCCGCTGGACACTGCCTAGGAATCACCAGTTAATGATATGCACCTCTGGGAATTTTTTGTAATCTGTGTAATTAGTCACATGCTAATTAGAGAAGCCAGTGGATATATGTAGGCTATTAAGCTTGCTTTTTTACTTCTTCCTCTTTTTTTCTTTTTGGTCACTTTCCAACATTTTGGCACTAGTGTCTTGTCATTCACAGAGCTGCTAGTCATCCGGGGATCTCTCTAGATGAGAATCCACACTTTTTGTGAGCTTCCTATACCAAATGCTTAACACGGCAATCCAGGACCTTCTCCTCCCCGAGCCTCGTCTTCCACTCTTTGCCACCATCCACTCTACTCCCATCAAATGGACCATTTCCTAATCCCCATGCACATTCTTTGGTGCCTTTTGCTTTGCCTAAAACTCTTCTCTTTTGCTTACCTAGCAGCCTCTTACCTCTGGTCCTGCACAACCCCAGCTTCCCCTGGGTCCTTCTCAGATCTCACACAGAAAGAAAAAGTGAGTGCTCTGGTCCTCTTGTGTTTCTGCACATACCACATCTCAGTACGGATTTACCTCTACACCCCACCCCAACTCCCCACCTTTTCCCTTGAGTATTCAGCCTCCATTGGGCACTCAGCCTACAAGAATTAAGTCAACAGGGAAGTTCCATTTGCTACACTTATTTTCCCCAGGACTTGGCAATCTGGAAGGTATTCACATGGACCCAGCACCCTTGCTGTGCCAACTTCATCTTAATTTTGCTTTACAACTTTTCTATACAGTAGGCATTGTCTTAATTTTTATATGCGAAAACATTGGGGTTAAATCACTTGCTCCTGGGCTTTGTCAGGTTTTAGACTGCAGGTATGGGGGCCTAGCACTCAATCGTCTGCTGTCTGCTGAAAGTTGGAGCTCTGGATGCCTAATCCCTGTTAAGCATGTACTGATTGCGTGTGTCTTCTTACAAGGATGGTAAGTTGGGCAGGCAGGTGATCAGTAGAATCTAAGTCACCCATTCCTGAATTGATATTTAGGTATTTAGTGAAATTTCCCCCTTTACTGTCCCTGTTACATCAATGTGACCCAAGTGGTGGACACAGTAAGCAGAGAGCTTGCTGGCTTGGGAGGTATGACAGTGAGGGTGGGGCAGTATTTCTAAACCACAAGTAGCCAAATTAGTTTCTTTTTCAAGAGGTTACTGCTGCATACTCATGTAGCCAGCAAGCAAATACATTTTCAAAAGGTCTTTCTTTTTTCTTTTTATGTTAGGTCTAGTGACAAGTGACTTCATGCTTGCTTGGCTAGTGTTTCAGACACAATGCAGCTATCTGGTAACAGGCCCATTTCAGATCAGAGGAAACACAATTTTGGTATCTCTGTGATCTTAAGCAAGTTACCAAGCTTCTCTGAGTTTCTCATTTAGAAAATGCTGCCGATGGGAGGACTACCCCAGAGTGTTTCTGAAAACAGAGAATGAGCCAATCATAGACACTCAGCAATGTTTGTGGAGTGCGACATCCCACATGTAGTCATCCCTAATGTCCATCTTCTGTTCCAATCTTGCTCAAGCTTTGAGGTTTTTAAGTAAATTCTGGAAACAGGTTGGCTATAAATTACAAGTGAATAATCAAGGGTGAGTCTGATTATTCAAATAAGGATGCCTTTTGGGATTTTATTTATTCTGGGAAAAAAAAAGCCATGAGCCGTAGGGGAAATGAATAGAAAGTAAACTGAAAGCAAATGAAACTCACTAAGCATTTAGGGCCAAATGGACCGCAGGCTTCTGAGTCTCCCTGAGTTTTTGTTATTTTTTTCTTAATACCGCACTCTAACTTATGGTGATTGCTGGATGAGAAGCCCAGAAGTGTGTAGCTGAGCAAAATTCACAGGGCTAGTCTTGTGAAGATTCGGACTCCACGGTCACTCCGCTGCCTTTCTTAACTCTGCAAAACCAGCTTACAAAAGATGCTATCCTAGAGCATAGCATCATTCTCCCCACAGTGCTGGTGGTGACAGGCGTCCCTGCAGGGGACCCAGCCCATGGTTGGCACTCATGTCTACTGTTGGTCTCAGCGGCCAAACCGTTCAGGCCTGAAGGTGGTTAACTGACATGTGTTTTGGCAGGAAGACCATGAAGGTGTTAGGATAAAGTTGTTATTACTGCTGTTGTTGACAGTGCCAGGGTTTTCAATCATAGCTTATTGTCAAAAGCGAGCAAGTCAAGATAAATTTTGAAAATTCTGTTATTGATATCTGGCACAAATTTTGATAGTTGAGAAATTCCGATTCTCTCTACAGGGAAAGTAAAATGAATGAGTCTGACCCATTTGTGGCGAAGAACAGGTAACCCAGGTCAAATGGTCCATGGTATACTTTGTGTGCGGTGGGGTCCCAGTGTGCCTGGCTGTTGGCCTCCCACTGAGCCCCGGGTCGGGGTTCCAGGGGGCCTTCCATGTGCACTTGCCTCTGTTCCCTAGTAGGTGTGTGGCATTTTATTAAGTCTGGGAGGGCACGTGGCATTTTTGATATTGTTTTCCATAAGCACATTTGATACAGCCTTTAAAAAGCCCGAGAGAACCATTTAAACCCTCACACAACACTTATTTTTTGGTCAAATTTATTACCAATGGAAGTCAGAGCTTCATTTATCCCAAGCCACATTCAGTTTCTGAACTTCATTTCTATGCTGGTGTTTCAGAATGATTATGAGGCCAGGGGCAGGGGTGGGGGACTTAGGTGGGGATGAGGGACTGTCAAGTCACTGAGACAGGAACTGATGAAAAACCACAAGTAGCAACCCAGTGGTTTTGTATTCATCATGCGTGTGCCCTTGGGAAGGTACAGAAAGTATTGTCATTCTTAAAGAGAGTTGCTTCCTTTTTGAGAATCCACTAGCGTCCCGAGAGTTCTATATTTCAAGTCCTTTGTTTTTGCTTTTTGAATTGCAGCCACCCCGATTTGATGACTTTCAATGAATGAGAGATTTTCAAATGTCTCTTTTTTCTAGCCTTTTTGATTGTGTCAATTGGATTACTTTTGAAATGCCAGAAGGGCAGAAGGACAGGAAGATAGAATATTAGACAGAACAGACTATCTTAAAAATATTAGAAATATGGGTGACATTTAGAATTAGAGTATTTCTTATTTCTAACTTTTAAAACAATTTTATATTGGCAGTAAGTTAGTGTTGTTAAATTCCTTGTAACAGTGGCTTGGAAGGAGGTTCCCTGAGAGGCCAACCTAGTTTGAATAGATAGATATTTCAATAATTTTCCAAAAAACCCACACACGCTTTAAGAATAAGTGAAGGTGTAAGAGCAAAAATATCAAAGAACATTCTGTAGAGATAATTGAAAGCTTAATTGCTGTCAGGGGTTGCAGAGGCCAGGAGGTGTTGGGGCCCTCAGGGCCTGAGGGCCTCAGCATTGCTGACCTTGGCCAAGTTCCTTTAAATAGAGTGTTGTTTTGCTCATTCACCATTTGAAATTCCAGGTGTTGCTTGTTTACTAAATATAAGTCACTCGTTTTGCTTGTTTTCCCTTTGAAATTTGGATCAGGTGTGGAAACACGTGATTGTTAACTAATGGGAAGGCAAGGAGGGTGTAAAAGGAAGGATGTAGATAATAAAGCGACTTTTGCAGCGTCCCTTGCAAGAGTCCCCTATTTTTCAATCCGCACTCCCTCTCTCGAGTTCTCGTTGACTGACCGAGCGGGCTTGGTCAGGGAGGGCTGGGTAGGCAAAGCCCTGAGAAGGCTTAGGGCAATGAACTCTTCTGTTGAAGCTGAAACGGTGGATACATGTCATTACACATTTGTCAAAACCCAAAAGATGTATGACATGAAGCGTGAACCCTCGTGTAAATTATGGTCTTGACCTAAGAGTGTACCGATATTAGTCCATCAGTCATAACACATGCACTGTATTGACACAAGATGTTAACAATAGAGTGTGGAGTGGTGAGGGAGGATGTGAGAACTGTGTTCTTTGCCCAGGTTTTCTATAAATCAAAAAGTGCTCAAAAAGAAATTGAAAAGAAAACTTAAAGGATAAGATATATTTGATAGGGCTGGAGAAATGGCACAATGGGTAAAGCACTTGCTTTGCAAGCAGAGGCCCTGAATTCAATTTTCTAGCACCACACGGAGCCGGGCGTGGTGGCACGGAATCTGGCACTCAGGAGGCAGAGACAGGAGAATTGCTGAGTCCAAGGCCAGTGTCTTAGTTACTTTTTCATTGCTGTGACTCAATACCTGACATTCGTAAATTTCGAGGAGGAAATGTTTGTTTTAAGCTCACAGTTTCAGAAGGTCACAGTCTATTCAGGGGCGGTCATGGCAGAGACAGAAGTAGAGGCATCTTCTCACGACATCACAAACAAGTAGGCAAATTGAGACTTATCCTCCAAGGAGGGCAGGAAGCAGCTTATATTTCCTTTCAGGTCTCGATCCAGATCCCAGGTGTGGAAGGTGGGGTGAACTCCCACTACACACCTATAATCTACTTTACATACCTGTAGTCCACCTCCTCCAGATGAGGCTCCAATGTACCAACAGTACATTGTTCCATAGACAATCCATAACATTCAAACACATAAGACTTTTGGGGGCCGTTTCAGATCCAAACCACAATAGCCAGCCTGGGCTACACTGTGAGTTCAGAAGCAGGCTGGGCCACAGAGTTTGACCTTGACTCAAAAAAAGTCTTAAAAAATAGATATATTTGGTTAAAAAAAATTCCAGAGAAGATACCTTGTGAGGAGGATGAGACATTTCCTATTCCTACTACTCAGTCCCCCAGATGCCACCCTAGAGGCAGGTCGCTTCTGGTTTCTGGCGCAGTCTTCTGGAACTGTTCCCTATTCTCTCCACCATTAAGTACGTGTTTGTATGCTAGCCTACATTTTGCATACAAATACTGGATAACATGTATATATATGAGATAAATTATATGACTAATACAGAACAGAAAGCAATAGAGGAAGCAGAAATCCTTTGTAAATAGTGGAGCTGAGGATGGAATGAATATCAGTGTGCACACAGGGTCTGGTGACACCAGTGAGTTGGCAAGCAACGGGTCTGTTTATTCAGTGACATCATCTTCCAAATATCTTTAGCACTTCTCCTTTGTAATTGCCTTTCAGAATCTGCAGAACAATTTGTTTCTTTGCATTTTTTAAAACCAACGCTGTCTGAAGTCCTGAGAGCTGATTACGCACCAGAGTTTGCCAGTGTGGTCATTCTGTTGCTTACTTTTTGTGTAACAAAATATGAACCAATCCACAATCCTTACCTACTCCTACCACCTGTGTTTATGAATGAAAAATATGGATTCGATGGCCTTCTTTGCATCAGAGAAACTGAATACTAACATGCCAGTTTAATTTGTTTCTGACATTTTTTCCAGATTGAATTAAACTAAACTAGGAAGTGAATCATTAGACTTGTACTGTCTAATATGACAGCTGTTAGCCACATGAGGCTTTGAATACCTAGGACTTTATGGCCTGTATACAATTTGCTTGTTCCCTCCTCACCTCTATGTCGTCTCTCCACCGCCTCCACTGAAATATAAGGTCCATGGAGTCAGAGTTCTTTGTTTTGTTTACTAATGCTCCTAGAACAGCATTTACAAATAGTAGGTAATTGATACATTTTTGTTGAGTGAGGCTAAGGTGGGAGGATGGCAAGTTTAAACCCCAGCCTAGGTGTCTTAGTGAGACCCTGTCTCAAAATAAAAAACAAGAGAGAAAAATACACCCAAATTTATAGTAGCACAGCTCGTATTTACAGCCAAATTTTGGACACAACCTAGATGCCTGTCAACAGACAAATGGATGAAGAAACCATTGTTAATTGTATGCAATGGAATACTATGCTGCCATAAGGATAAATATGAGTCATTTGTAAGAAAATGGATACACTTTGAAACTATAATGCTTAGCAAAGTAAATCAAACACAAAAGGTTCAGTATTGCATGATTTCACTTATATGAGAAACCCAAAATAGACCAAAAGGGCACATTAAGAGGCGGAAGGTAGGAATTAGGGAAGCCCATTTCCTGGGTATGGAGAAGAGGTTGGGTACAGGGAAGGGAAATAAAAAATCAAAATGCAATGTGCATATACACAAATTCCCCAAGGTAAATGTTAATATATAAATGAATTTATATTGCAAATTTGTATTGGAGTGGTGAAGGGAGATGTGAGAACTTTGCACCTCAAGGTTTCCTGCAAATCCAAACACACTCAACATAAATTGTAAAACAAGATTAAAAGGTAAGATGTACGTACATTTAACGAATGAATTTGCATGGCAAACATACACAAGTAAAAATAATGCACAGAGGAAAAAAATAAATTCAGCTAGGAATGTAGCTGAGCAAGAAGGCTCTGGATCGATTCCTTGTACCCACTTGCCCCACCCCCAAAAAGAAAAAAATCGTAAATGAATGAATAAATGAAATATCTCCCTTATTTGCTTTAAGAACTTTCAGCATGGTTATGATAAGAACAAATTGTACAGCCATGAAATGTGTAGGGTAGAATTTAGGGACTTATAAAACTGATTTTCACAATGTGTGGTACAGATTACAAATGCTTTCAGAATTCACAGGAGAAAAACAGTGATGTCTAGGGACTTGAGCTGGGACTTAAGAAAAATGACTCAGATGGAATTTGGTTTTGTTTTAAAAAAGGGGGAACTTTAACTTTAGTTAGGTAGATTGAATATAATGTTAGGGGGACTAGTTGTCCCAAAAGAGGAGCAAAGAATTAGGAGACAGCTACAGTTACACATGGGAGCAGGAAGAGGGCCCAGCCAGGAACCCAGAAACGAGGTTAATGGCACCAGAAGGTTGCAGAAGGGTTCTGTGGCCAGAAGCCTCGGAAAAACAGTGAGAAGAGGAGTTACCATATGTTATCACTTAATAGATTTCGAATTGCTGCAGGTTTATTTTTTACGTTTTTATTGCAATTTGGATAGTTGCCAATGTATGTGCTGCCTTCCATAGAGTTAATTGACTAGGAATAACAGAGGATGTAAATTATTCTACGGTTCAATCTTAACAGTTTCTTCTAAATATCTTCTTTGTGAAATAAGCTATAATTAATTTCTGCTTATAAAGAAAATAATACATCATTTAGAGCAACTGGATATGCGTTAAAATCCAGTGTGGTCAATTGTTACTATTAATCACTGCTTTGTTAAATATTAGCTTTCTTTCTAGTTGATAGGAGATGTTAAATTTCTTTTACTTATTACAGATTGTTGTTTACTTAGGACGCTCCCTGACTATTTCTTATTCATTCTACTATCCTGTCTGGATTAGGATGTGTCCTAGATTTTTAAAAGGTTATTATTATTACTGGTACAGAGACAAGGAAGCAGGGGTTTGGCAGACCTCTTCGTCAGCCCCTGGTCCTGGCAAGTGAAATGTGAGACTGTGTGGTGGCTGGAGCTCTCTCTTCAACACCTGGGTACTTCTGTAAGGCAACCAGGCATACCTACTTTTTCTTGAAGCTTCCCAGGTGCAACATAACTAGCACTCCCTTTTGAAGGACATTAGCAGGGATTTGCAGGCAGAATGACATGCTCTTGAACAAGAGCAGTAGGGACAACCGACTTCTTTGGCTCCAGGTAGTGATAGTTGAGACTGCCTTGCCAGCTGTTGGCTGATGTTGGCAACTCGGTGTACCAGCCATTTGTGCTGTGACGTCTGTTTTTGCCAGTGGGACAGCAAATGCTCTAAGTGCCAGTCTTACCAGTCATGGGATCAATATAGAACATGGGAGGTATAGGCTAGATGTCCTTGCAATGTGATCGGAAAAATAAAAGCTGACTGGTTCTACCTCAGAGTAGAGGGAGAAGGAAAGCTCTGCCACGTGGTTGTGTCGTTTATTGCATCTTGTAAATCTATATTGGGATTTGACACGGCTAAGTGTAGCTGGTTGAACAATACCTGCTCCTTTCTCTTCCAATATCCACAGATGATATTCTAATTCCGGCTCCTGTGGATATGTTACCTCCCATTGCAACAAGAATTTGCTGATGTGACTAAATTAAGGGTCTGGAAATGAGGTTCTTATTCAGGATTATCCTTGCAGGCTTTATAGAATAAGGGAGCGTTATAGGAAGGAGACAGAATCTAGATTGGTAGTAGATGTTACAACTAAAACAAAAGGCTGACACTATATGAGGAATGTGTGTAAATTCCAGAAACTGAACAGGCAAAGAAACAAACTCAGCCTGCAAAAGAAGCCTGGTTGGCTAATGCTTTAAATTTAGTGTAACAAGACTGATTTTGGGCTTCTGGCTTCTAGAACTACAAGATAATAATCTCATTATTAAGTGTCCTTAAACCATTAAGTTTGTGATATGTTGTTACATTAGCAATAGGAAACTAATATATATAGCAACGTTTCATTATTTATTTTTAGTTTTTCAATAAACTTTCCTACCAACAATCAGCTTAAAAATATAAAAAATGTCTTTAATGAAAAACCAAGGTCAAAGAGTGTAGCTCAGTGGTTGGTAGAGTGCTTGCCTAGTAGGTAGGGTGAAGCTCTGGGTTTGACTCTCAGCAGCACACCTATGCATATACACACACTCACATGTACGCAATTAGGTGCCACATTTCTGAGTCAGAACGTGGGCCACAGCGACTACGCAACTTGCGAAAACTTTTGTCAATATTTATTGTCCACAATAAGACAGGCCATGGGGACATCATCGGCTAGGAAAAGTAGAACATATCCATTGGCTTCTACTTCAAACGTTTTTTGTAGTTTTGAAAAGACTGGGCAGAAAGATGAAGCAATTGCAACAGGTACATTTATATATCATTCAGTAAAGCATGGCTTCTCATTAGCTCAAATGATATTTCTTATAAACAAATTTAACTCATTTTCAATGCCAATTTTATTGCATATAGACAAAAAAGGGAAATGTTAATGTGGCACCTTCATTAGTAGCACAAGAACTTTCTTGTTGTTAGCAAATCTTGGTGCATTTAAATTAAAATCAGTTGCAAATGTCTAATCATAATACTCAATGAGTGAAGAGCCAACAACCTCCAACTTTAGGAGATTTTTAACAATTTGCAGCTATTGGAAACAAAATTGCAAATTTTAAATTCATCTCTAGAAAAGACAAAGGAGAAATTGAATGATTAAATATTCCTTAAATTTTGCTCTTCACTTGAGTTTATTTCTCTGATACTAGTTCAACTAATTTATGAATGAATATTTTCCAACCTGGAGATTCACAGAGGTATCAGTGAGATTTTTAAAGTATACTACTCTCATTTGTGATAATCTAGCATTTTTTTGGATTATATAGATAATCTCCTTGTTACTGAAGCTGTAGCCTTCAATGCTCAGACTCTGTAATATTTCCAATGGCGTAGGTAAGAATGGAGGAGGACAGAACAAGCAAATGATGCATTGAAGCCAAGAGAAACCCAGATGATGAGACAGTGTCTGGTACAACCAAGGGATCCTGGTTCTAAGTAGAGATCCTGGTTACAGAACTTCATACTCACGTTTGTTCCACATGTCGTCAATACTACAACCTTGTGTGTAATGAATTAAGTTCAGCAAAACAACTTCATCTGTCATGTCACAGTGAAAGTGCAATTTGGGTTTTGTTGGCTTTGAAGCTTTATCCATATTTAATCTTCATAGACTTGTTTTTCTGCCTAATTGTAGTCTGCATGTATTAAATACATTGGGTCAATATGGGGGATGTGGGTGATTTTTTTTTTTTTCCTTTAAGAAGGAATTCACATTACTCATGTTTGAGAAAGACTGTTGTTGCTGTTACTCAATTTCTTCCTCATATCAGAACACACAAGGCCTGTATCTTAATCCTTAAGATTCTCTCCTTGCTAATCAACGTGCTACTACACTTGGGTCCTTCCAAGTGGACAATGTCTGACTCTAAGGGTGGCTCTGGCAGTAGGGATGTGAGGCCTTCTTGCTGGAGAAAGTAAGAGATCATTCTGACTGCGTGTTATACAGTGAATGCTGAATTTGTAAACTGTAATTTGTGCAAACCTTTGGCATATTTTGCAGGGTAGAGGCTAACCACGGCCTTGGAAACTTTCTTAAGTATACACAGGTCTCAATTCTCTGGCCCACCCATCGTGAGAGTCTGGAAGGATCTTTTGTGGCCACCCAACCAGCCCCACCTTTGTGTAGAGTTCCTGCCCCCTTGTGGCTGACTGGTCACCCAGTCCTGGACACTGGATCTTCTACACAGTTTAGGAGTGGCTGATAGTTCTTTCTACATGAGAACCTGTGCTCTGCACTCAGAGGAACAAGTCACTGTGACTCAGTTCTTTCCTGGGGTCCCTATTTTTCTCAGCAAAGGAGTGAGCTGAAATTCCTTTCCCAGTGTCTGAGTAACAGCTCTAGATAGTTAAATACCACAAGCAAATCAAAATATCCCTCTCCTCTGTCTTTAATTAAACAATTATTGAGGAAGCAAAGCTCAGCAGAGCAGATAAGACATTTCCACAAGCATCCAACCCTGATTCCAGCATCTTCTCAAGCGGTCCGTGAGGCTCTCTGCTAGGTCAAGGACACCGTGAATAAATAGTGTGCGGTACTAAAAAGCTATTTAACGGTCCACTTATTTATTCATTCCTTTGCATACACCACGCATGTGAATTTGCTATGAAATAGACACAAATTTGATAAAAATAAAAACTCTAACATAATGTAAAGGTTATTAGCTTAACCATTTTAAGAATATAGTTTAATAGTATTGAATATTTTCAATATCATGAGATGTATCACATGATTTTTTCATCTTATAAAACTGAACTCTATTGAGTAGCTCTCTGTTTTTCTCCCTCACCTGCTCCTGGAACCACTGCCCTATTTTTCTCTATCTATGAGTTCAGCTACTTTCGATGATGAAACCGTATGTAATTTGCACTCTAACTTTGCAGAGCAATTATTGCCTTCATTTTATAGGTAAGCAATCTGACATGAGAACCTATATGCAAAGTACAATGGGAGCCATTTCCCTCTGTCTCCCTTTCCTCCTCCCTCCTCTTTCCCTGTCTCCCTCTCTCTCTTGCCCTGCTCACCAGCTCCTGAGTTCCACCTGAGCCATACTGCCATTTCCCAAGGCCTTTGCTAAAGAGAGTCTGACATATTGCCCAGGAATGCTCCTTCCTGTCCTGATAAGAGAAATATCCCTGAGCTAGTTTGCCGGTGCCTTTCCTTCAAGGCCTTCCTGACTGGTTTGTGCTTGGGATGTCCTCCAGTCTCGTGCCCTTTCTTTTCGTGGCAAACTGTACTCTTCTTTCAACACCCAGCTCAGGTGTCTGGGACTCTCCCTGTCAGATGCTTGCTCCTTTATTTTCTCCCAGCCATACGTGAATTCCTATCATGGGTTACAGGTTTTCTAGCGTGCTTATGTCCCACCTGCCATTAGGCTGTTGCACTGTACAAGAGTAAGAACGTCCACCTTTGCATTCCCAGCGTGCACCACTTTCTGGTCAATAGTGAGTTACTCATGTCTTAAATCAGTTTACTTTCTGATTCTAAGTTTCCTCAATTCTGCCTCCTCCTTTCTTTCTGGTATCTCAAATTCCCACACCTAACGCCCAGCTCACTTCTACCACATTCTTCCTCATCTCCTTTTCCTCTTGACTCTCCCACAATTCCCAGCTCTGCGCTGCAAAGTTCTGTATCTCCTTCAGGTGACTCTGCTTTCTGTGGTCTTGGAGGGAAGGCAGGGCCTGCACTGCAAAATGCAGCCGTGAATTGTGAGGAGATGTGTTTCTGAAACCCTCGTCACAGATCTAGTTCTCGTGGGAGGGTTGGGTCTCTCTGTCTGGAGGTCCGCAGCATGGAAACGATCACCCTGGTGAGAATTAAGCCCAGGTTTTATTTATTGCACTTGCAGCGAAAGTAAAGAGACTAGAAATGTCTCCAGGCTGGAGAAATGTTCTCCCATCAAGAAGCCTATCTGCCTTTCCTGTGCTCTGCCCTCCTTAACCACAAACACCACAGGGGATTTGTGTGAGGGAGGCTGGGGCACTGTCCTGTGCGGCTGTCCACTGTTTGTGCTGTTGCCCGGGACACTGGGATGACAAGTAAGCCGCTGTCTTGCACAATCAGCTTACCTGCTGAGTAATACGCTGGCGGAGGGCCTGCCTCGGCCTCTTGCCTGGGCCTCCTGCTTCCCTGGAGCCGCAGACAGCACTTCCTCTCTGAAAATGAACTGTGGATCTGGTTAGGACACAAGGAGTTCCCCCTTCCAAGGGCAAATGGGAAAACCCACCCCTTTTGTTGTTTGGAGGATTGCATGAGCTAAGATGCTTTAAGCATGTACCCATAAAAAATCAATGTGAGCTCCTACTAATATAGCAGGGACTTTACCTTAAAGCAGCCTCAACTGGAGGGCCCAGGAAGACGTGTGGCTTTGGCCAGGGGATTTGCCTGCTTGCCCAGGCATTTGGCTCTCCATGTCTTAGTGTGCACCTACTCAGTTCGAAGACTGGAAATGGCTTTCTACCTTCTTCTTGGGCTGGGGAAGCAAGGAATAGATAGGCAGAACACACAGGAATTCCTTCTCCTTCCTCCTCCCTCCTTTCTCTGATCTCCGGTTTTCACCACATCCTCAGGAAGAATAAGGAGCAGATGGGGAAAGGTGGTTTTGCAACAGCATTCGGCTTCCAGCGGCTGGGGGCTGGCTGCTGGCAAGAGAACTAGGCCAGGCCCTCGGGAGCCGGAGTGACAAGCAGCGTAGACTCCTCTCTGGTGCCCCTCTGAGACTGGCAAGCCCCTCAACTGTCTACTCCTCAGTCCTGGGACGGTGGTCACTCCAGCAAGTACAGAAGGCTCCCTCTTGGCTCCCAGCCTGCTTCTACACTGGCACCTGCTTGCTCTGCAGGGCAGTGGCTCTCGGGGATTTTTCATGACACACGAGTCTCCTGAGCTATTTGGGGTTGTGGGGTTTGGGTATGAGACAATGGAGCCTGCTTTCCTGGTGAGGTCACTAGTCTTTGAGTTATTACCTTGCTTTTCTTGGCCTGAGTAAAAAGCAGAAATGCCAAGGGGTGTTTGTTTGTGAAACAGTGAATCTCTGCCTAGTTACGCCGAAGCTGGCCAGTTTGCTGCCAGATCCCAACCCCCACTGTGCTTCAGTCCTGTGGGTACCAGCTCTGTCACCTGCCTCAGAAGGGAAGAGACAGTTCAAGCAGGGGCCTGCTTCCCTTTTCTGAGCTGGAGTGTGCAGGCAGGGCCTGTGGTCTTGTGGGTTAATGTGCTTTGTAAGTTTCATCTGGGGGCTAATTTTCTGATAGGGAACACAAGCCAGAGGCCAAGGGCAGCGTTTGGCAGCAAGCGGACAGCTCCTGGGCAGAGAAAGGCATTTGATTTCAAAGGAGTAGACACCACTGTCTGCTATTTGTTAGTGAGTGGAAGGTCACTGGCCTGTACTGAACGGGCAGGGCATGTGGCCACCTTGTATTGCAGCACTGGCGCCCACCTGCCACACTAGGGAGTAGGTAGCCCAGGGCTCAGCCGGCCAGGCATCCTGCTTGCCAGCTGCTAAGGAGCCTGGCCCTTGGATGCTGAAAATGATTCTATTTTCAGTCCCTAACTAACTCTTCAGCCCTCACTCGAGTGTGGAGCTGCCTGAGTCACTTCTCCCCACACCCTGCTCTGCTTCTTTCTGAATGAAGTGAATAATCATAACACCATATGTTAGCAGAGCAATTCACAATTTGCAAATGCTTTTATGCACCAGCTCCCTTCTGATCTCTCACCAGCCTGTGAGGTTGACAGGGCAGGTAATTTAATTCATGTTCGCTGTTGAAACAAGATAAAGGCTCAAAGAGACTCAGGCAGTTTGAGCACTAAACTATCCTCTCTGTCCATTTCTGTCCCCAATAAATGTGGGGTGGGTCTCAGCATCAGGCTTCTTGCTTGTGAGTCTGCTATCCCATCTTCCTGTGCTGCCCAGGGGACACATGGCTATTGGGGTGGCTGGTGGCCTCCAGGACCAGTTGTCAGGGCTATTTCCTCTTTTCTTCATCTGAATGTTGTCACTTGGAGAATATGGTCACCGTTGGTGCACTACCTTGTAGTGTTTGTGATTTTAGAAATAGCTGTGTCTTTTTTATTGTGAGCTGCTGATAAACTCCAGAAGCTCATGCCCACTGCACTGACAGTTGCTTAGCAGGGCAGAATCCCTAGCTCAGTAGAGTCAGTCATGAGCAAAAGGGCATTGATATCGAAGTGGGCATCTCCCTAAAGAAATTTCAGGGTGTAGGAACCTGAATAGGAAACTCAGTGTGCTTTTGTACAGTGCCAAATGTTGGTCAGCATTTGCTCTGGACTCAGATACCCCTGCCTATTTGAGGCTGGGCAGAATCCAGATCTCCTATCCTTCTGGAAAAACACAGACCTCTCTTAGGGTGATAAGTAAGACATGGGTTGCATGGGAGAAGGCAAATTGGCCTACCGCATCTGTGCTCCAAGGGGCAACCCAAACTGGGAACTTCGTGTGCAGGTCTCCAGAACTGACCTAATCCTAAGAAGTCTGAGAGGTGTTGAAAGGGCCTTCTGATGTGAGGCAACACCAGCTCCTCCACAGACCCCAACAAGAGGCCAGGGATGTGGCTGGCACAAGCTCAGCTACCCTGTAAATGATGGTGCAGGCTGTCAGTTTCCTTCCATTACCCAGTATCCCTGCTCCCTCCCAACAAAGTGTATTAATAGGTGTGAGTCTTGTCCCAGATCCAACGTGAAAAATAAAAAATAAATTTCCGAGCACGTGGCCTGGTCTCGGAACAAGATCACTTTCTCTATGCTTCATAGTGATGAACTTGACTCAAACTCCTCGGAGGAGGCTGGCATCCTGATAAGAAATTAAAAACAAAATGCAAATTCTTTTCCTTAAGAAAGTCATCATTGCCTGTTTTTCCTTGCTTGTCCTTCAGTCTCTGCCAATTTAGTGTCAGAGACAACATGTCACATGATTCCTTTTAAAATCAGTCTCTGGCTGGTGCCGCTCTTCCTACCCACTGCCCATCTGCCGGCTTACAGGCAACCTCAGCGCTGGGTGGGGTTGGGCCAGAGAGCCAGGGAGTGCTCGAGTAAGAACTGAAATATTTGATTGGCCTTGGTCCTAACAGACACAATTTTATTACCCTAAATGTCCTGGAAACCCTGTTGCTCTGGCACAGGAAAACTCCAGACTTGGTCATTAACCAATGGCAGTTTGTAGCACTCCTTGGCATCCCTCTGCAAGCGGCTATGACGTGAGACATGGGGCCAGTTTCTAGTGAAGCCGAACATGAGGTGGGCACAGAGAAGCATACCTGTATCTTCCGTCACCAGCACTGAGAGGCCAGTAGGCTAGGGATGGCCACCAAGTCCCTGGGGTTTATGAGGACTAAGGGGTCATATCAGCAGGGGGCAGGGGATTCCTGGGAAGACAAGCTGTCCAACCTGAGACCCATTAGCAGTGGCCCTGGTGTTAACTGCTGGGCAAGGCCTGGAATATCAAAAACAGACACTGCCTTAGAATGGAAAGAACATGCTGACTTTTCTTTTCTTTCTTTTTTTCCCATTTTAAGGTCAATGACATCCAGATATACAAATTCTTTCCCTTTGTGAAAACCTTTTTTTCCCCCCTTTAGTACTAGGGATCGAACCCAGGGCTTCACACTGAGTTACAGGCCCAGTGCTTTTTCATTTTTAAATTTTGAGACGGAGTTGGAGTCCTACTCAGTTCTTGGAGTTGCCCAGCTAGGCTTGAGCTTGTGGTCTCTCAGAGCGTGGGATGACAGGATGTGCCATCACACCTAGCTCCCTTTGTGCAAACCTCCCTCTCATTCAACGAGGGAGCCCCAGACACATTCTTCCTGGGATTTGTTAATACCACACACAAAGATATTTTATTTTTTATTTGAATTAGACAAATAAAATGTTTATACAAGGCAAACACTTCACCATGGAATATTTAAATTAGAAATAAATAAGTTTGTTTCATCCTACATGAAGCTTCAGTTACCATATATAAATAAAAGATATCAATAATAAATAAAATAAATAGTTGTAGGAAACTCTGTGAGGTCTGGCATAGACCATCTGTTTGTTCTACTCTTACTTTTTTTTCCCCCCAGAACTGGTGGTTGAACCCAGCAACTTTACACTGAGATACATGACCAGCCCTTTTTAAATTTTGAGACAGGTTCTCACTACATCACTAGGTTGCTCAGGCTGATCTCAAAGTTGTGACTCTCCCACCTCAGCCTCTCAGAGTACGGGGATGAGAGGTGTCATGCCATGCTCAGTTTGCTCCCTAACTTTGTTCTGGAACCCAATCTCTAACCTGTATAAGATGTTGGACAGTCGCTGGGACTAGCCCCTCACTGAAAGAGCACCTGATGCCTAAGCTCTCAAGTCATAATTGGTTATGAGGATCAGGTACTGTACAAAACAGCAGTGAAGAAAAGACACCAGAAAAGCAAAAGCCCAGAACAACCCCCCCCCCCCCATATGCCTTCTGTGTGCCCGAAGGTACAGAAACAGGAAACTCAGGGAGCAAAAAGCACAACACATAGCCACAAAGCAGAAGTCAGAAATACTGGTGGAATCTGAGAACTAGAATGGGTAAACTCTATTGTGTACCAAGAGATAGCAATTTCCACATAGTCAGAAGCTAAATTTTGCCACAGAATTTCTAGTTTCAGCAAGTAGGTTGAATTCATTTAAACATTCTAATTAGAAAACAAATCTGAGAAGGCAGGCCATAGATGACAAAGTACAGGGCTTGCGTCAGTAGTCCCTCCCACAGACAGGTGTTACTGATGCCTGCAATCCTGCATCTCCAACTCCTCCATACAGCCCACCAGGCAGCCTCTACCAGCCCCAATGGCTCTAGTGTTTGAAGCGAGAATTCTTCACTAACAGAGTCTTTCTCCGTGTTCTAAACTATTTCATATAGATCTGACAGAGGCACTGAAGCCTTAAAGCCACCGACGTGTCTGCAGATCAATCATTTTACTTTCTGGAATTGCTGTCTACCTATGAAATGGGTAAGGCCACCTAACTCAGACTTGTTAGGAAGATGATAATAGGCATTTAATAAGTGATAGATCTTATTATCATTATTCTTATATAATCACTTTGAGGCTACTGATCTTGATATTTTGGGAATTAATGATGACATTTTCCCAATGAGAAGGAAGACATTATATCATATATTAGGCTGAACGGTATGAAATGGATATTCAGTTGTTTTTGACTTACAGAAATGGAAATTTCTCTGGTTCAATCTAATGCATAAGATAACAAAATGATGTATTTCATTCAAATATCTTAGTCTAACCTTGTCAAATTCTTCCCTTCAAAGATTGCCCCAGACATAATCCCACCATTTTAAACTTCCTCAAATCAGTCACACTAGAATGAGCACAGCAGGGAGTCTGTTAAAGAGAAGTTAGGTTCTTATGACTAATCCCACTACCTGGAGTTTAGTCACAACACATTTGGGGAGACCTCAATTTTTGATTTTTCCATCTGTAGATTGGGGATAATTATGCTTCCTTCAACGGGAGCTTTATGATGATTTAAAACAATGGATTGGATGTGAAGCTGCTTTTAAAAGTTAAAATCATAGCGCCAAAGCAAGGTATTATTCGTTCCACTAGACTATGCCACTTCAGAAAATATTAACATTAATTTTAATGTTTTTCTATAGAAAAGCTGCACATAAAAGATTAGAGAATTCATGCAAACATGCCAGATTGTCATCAAAACTAATCTTGATGATACTGTCAAGTAGATACTAGAACTACTAAGTAAATACATAATGTTTTATCCTTAAAAATCATACATCAAGGTGAAATAAACATGAAATGGAAATAGAGAGAACCATTATGTTTCCAAGTGGCTCGAAGTCAAGCTTTCACATTTACACTAGAATTCACACATTTTAGAAAAACTCATAAGGAAGAAAGAGAGCAGTTGCCTTCTTCCTTCCTTTGAGGTCTTTAAAATCAGCTGGGAAATTTTGATTTTGGTATATTTTGCCTAAAAGGAGATACAAATATTAGAATCTCACAAACGAAATTTCAGACCAACAGCTCTAGCAATCCTAAAATGGAACAGTTTTCTTTGCCTTTGAGGAACGGTCCTTTCCTGTGCCCTAACCCAGGGTAACTAGCTCATGAGGAAGATGATGTGTTTGGACCAGCTGCTAGCAGAGGTGAGTGAGGCTTACTCCCAGTGCTCAGATTTCACTCTCCTCTTGTCCTACGAACCTCAGCCAATGCAAGGCTCCTGGGAATGGTCACCTTTAGTCAGCCTCAAAGGCGCTGTTGGTGGCTCCCACATATTCTGATTTCTTCTTGTGCCTGGTCCACATTTTCCGGAGGATGCCAGGGACTCCGCAAGAAGCACTGCCTGTGAGTGGCAAGGAGGCCTCAGCTCCTTGGGGAAGGGTTGGGTATTCTTCAGCCATCTTCTTGCGATGTCTGGAGCTAAAGAAAATGTGGAGGTCGGAGGACGGAGGAGAATAGTAGTCACTTTTTTCAACTAGATTTGTTTTGCCTTAAAAAGAGTGGCTAGAGCATTCTGTCCTCCTCAGCATCTTCACCCTGTTACCAACAACCCGCCCCCAGTGGAGCCAACTATGTGGTAAGGAGAGGAGGGAGCCCTGAGCACTAGGCTCCTGAGATCTCAAGTCCTGCTCCTGTCCCCCCACTCGGATTTAGCCTTGCCCAAACTCTACTTTTCTGCCCCCTACCTCCTTTTAAGCAACTTTGCTAGAAAGGGCAGATGCCCCAAAGGATCATTCACTGTAAGAGCATGAGCCCTGGGATAGACGCCTAC
This sequence comes from Ctenodactylus gundi, assembly GCA_004027205.1. Lineage (NCBI taxonomy): Eukaryota > Metazoa > Chordata > Mammalia > Rodentia > Ctenodactylidae > Ctenodactylus > Ctenodactylus gundi. Next base: position 25,593 of record PVKB01005880.1, read on the forward strand.
TCTCCAGTTACGGGGTGACTTCAGGCTAGCGACTTATGTGTCACCCCCTATTTCCTCTTGTGTAACATGTAGGTATATTCATCTAATACTTAGGGCTTCTGTGAAGAACAAAATGAGATAACAAAACATCTGTCACAGACTCTCAAATGTTTATTTTTCTCCCAGGTGTTCCCTTAAGGGTAAAAAAACAGTCATAATTTCAACACCCAGCGTATAAAAAAGAAATGAGAATAACTGAGCTCAGAGAGAAAGGAGTCATGAGAACCCTTTGCAGTCAGCCATGTGGATCCACAGGTTTGGCATAGTACAGTTTTGCTGGTCTTCTAAAGCAATTAGCAATAGTTGGCTATGAAAATCCAGTTAGTTAGGTCTCTCATAAGCTTCCTGCCCATCACCATGTGATGCCTGTGCCACCTCCTTTTGGTGGCTTCCAGATGCAACCCTTCAACCTTGGACCAGATTCACGCTTGAACCAAACACGTCTCCTTTCTGTTTAACTTAGTCTGTGATATTCCGTTATTAACAACAGAAAATGGACTGACACAATATTTTAGCCTTTGTGCACTGAATACTTTTCCAAGTACAGGGTTTCCCAGCCACTGGATTGTTAAATTTCTTGAAAAAATGTTAACGATAGTTTGAGCAAAGTTTTCCTCACATGACCTTTTTCAGTTCTCAGAACCCCCCCTAAGGATGGGTACTCTTATGTTCCTACTTGTCTTAAAGTAGATGAGGAGACAGAGGGGTGAGTAACTTGTCTGAAGTCAGAACTGGTGGCCACATGCGGAAAGAAAGCAGATGTGTCAAGAGCCTAGAACCTCCATCATCCCCGAAGCCACCTTGGCTGCTAGCTGCAGCGAGGAGGGGTATGAAATTTCATGTTAAGTTAACAGGAGCACTGGGTTAGAGTCTGGCTCGAAACTCTTGCATTGTATACATTTCTTTACCTCTTGGCAGGAGCCCCTAAATGAATTCATGAGGCATTTGTGACATCATGTGAACTGGAGGTTCTGAATATAGCTCGTGATTATATTCATCTCATTAACTATAAATCCTCCCCAGTGACATTTCTTCAAGCCTAAAGAGTTGTGTTAATGAAGTGGAAACCATGAAAAACAATCAGTTTAATCCTAGGGAAACAGTTGATGAGGCGCTGTCCAGACCCATGATCATGGCCTCATTAAAACATAATTTGTCCTGGCAAAGGCTTTGTTTTAGCATCTTGAGTCTGAAAACCAGACCACCTGTTGCTCTTCTGTGGCAAGACCCGGATGGGATAGGGAACCAGGCAGGCAGAGGGACTGGAAGTTATAATACTTACCTTCTCCCCAGAACAGCTCTGTTCTCTGAGCCTGTGCTTGCTGCCTCTACTGCAGCTGGAGTTTTCACTGAGATCCGGGCCACGGGAGGAATCTGTCAGGAGGGAGGAGGAGGGAAGTGAAGATTGCCCACATTCTTATCCTGCTCGAGCCATTTGAAAAAAGGATGACTGAATCCATCACCACCAACCTGGCCAATAGTCTTGACCCTTTAGCAGGTATCAGACACCCTTTGAGGCCTGAGGCAATGGCACTAGGCCCCATCCAGCATCTGAGACAGCAGGTCTGACAGGTTCTATGCATCAGCATTGCTAACAAGGTCTAGATACTGCGCACGCTGGGACCCCATTTAGAGAACCACTGGCCTAAAGACACTTGAGAGTCATTTGATTTTATACAAGAATCGTCACCCTCCCACCTCCATCATCTGTGTCTAGTTGTCAGATTTGTGCTGTGATAGGCTGCCTGCACTACAGCCATCCTCTCCATGTACTCTCCTGTGCACGGTTCAAAGCACGGTCATCCAGAACCTTCTTGCTTCTGACTAGACCTACTACACTCCCCACTCCTTTCTGGATTCTGCAGCTGCCAGGGCAACAAGGCAGGACAGACCAAGGCCGACTGCAGCCTGCTCTTCACGGCTCCGCAGCGCTGATTCCACCTTAGTTATGCAGTACAGTCTTGTGTTACTCCCAGTGGGTCCAGACACCCATTTACGGTTCCGGGAGGGCTCTTCTGTCTTTTCCTTCTCTCTGGACAGAGACCTCATCTCTGTCTGTCTTCCAGTACCACTTTCTCTAGGGAGACTTCCTTGGGGCTAGTGGTCAAATTGAGGGTCTTTCTCTGTCCCCACATCCCCAGAGTAGTGAGTGGTTATATAACATGTTGTGACATTTCACCCATTTTTGTCTTTTTATGGTACTATGCTCACTTCATATGTTTGTGCAGTCTTTATTCCAGAAAGATTGTGTGGTGGCTTATAGGGCGTGACCCATTTGATAGCCCTTCCAAAGGAAGTGGCGTGTACTTAAGGAACGCATATCAAAATGAAAATTTACCGATGGCCTAACCAGGGCTAAGTCCAGATGTTATGCTTTGTTATTCTTACCCAAACCCCATCAAAGGCTTAAAGTCAACACATTCTTGAAATAGCTGGGAAATTGCAGGTCACGGGCACCATTATTCATAACCTTTTTCTCCTGAGCTGGCAAAAGGTCATGGGCAGAGTTACTGTGCCACCTTGTGGCCTCTCCCAAGCACTCCTTCATATGGTGCTGATGGCCAGGTGGACATACACCAAGGACTCCTTATTTCTGGAGGGAAGGCCCTGTCCCCACTCCTTTCACCCTCTTTTTTTCTAGTCTCATCTCTTCCAGGGTATGTCAGCTTTGAGTCAGACAGAAACATCTGTGTCCAGTTGTCAGATTCTTGCTTTGCATAGATTGCCCATGCTAGTGCCAGCCTCCCTATTCACTCTTCCATAGGCTTCAGAGGACACTCACCCAGACCTGCTACATTCCCCATTCCCCTTCTGGACTCTGGAACCAGCAGGACTACCATGGCAGGAAGACTGAGGCCAACTGCAGCCTGATCTTCAAGATTCTGCTGCATTGATTGCATCTTATCTGTGCATTTGCTCTGGATCCTTCTCCTACCCCAGAATAAGGAGCCTCTGGTGAGCTGTGGGATATAGCCCCACATTTCCAGCCTCACGGGAAATGCTGACCCATCCTCCCCATAATTATTACCTCTCTTTGTAACCACAGCCCTTCACCACCTTATTCTACCTCAGCTCCCTCTGGCCTCCTGCTGCCACTGCCTCTCCGCCAAGAGCACCGTGTGAGCCCCGTCTATGGTCTGGGGGCAGGTAATCCAGACCATGACATGCGCTTTCCCTCACCTTGATCTTTCTAGGACAGCTGTTAGAGCTGAGCTGTTGCAGTCTGATGACTGTCTCTCTGTCACTGTATAGTCACACCCAGTTCCCTGAGTAGAAGGCTGGAAAAGAAGTCTCCCTGACAAAATCCTGTCCAATTCCACGCTTTTTGTGTGGTTTTCCAAGTGTCTTAATGAACTCTTTGGATTAGATCTCCTTCCCCGGCTATGTAGGAGACACCTGCCTCTCTGTTTAATTTCTTCAATAAGGTTGAGGGTCTAGCCCAAACAGCCTCTGGGGTCTCTTCTAGGTCTCACGTCATACCACTCAGCCATCTGCACAGCTGACACAGAGGCAGCCCAGGACACCTAAGCTGACCTTATCTCCACTACCACTGCTAAGGAAGAGGGAGTCCAACATTTATGCCCAGAAGAGGATGAAGGAGAAAAGAGATCTGAGCCACCCAGTCCATCTTCAGGGACAGGAAAGCTGCCTACCTATGGAACAGTCAGTGGCAGAAGGCTCCCAGCTCCTTCAAGTGTATTGGTTGCAGAAGGCCACCCTGCCCAATGTCGTATCCGTGTCTGAGGCAGCCCCACGGCTGTGATGGAGTAAGGAGGGCACAGACTACCCTTGATGGACAACACTTCTCAGAGCTCTGGGGATATTGGGCCATATTGTGGTTTGGATCCGAAATGTCCCCCAAAAGTCTCATGTATTTGAATGTTATGGATTGTCTGTGGAACCATGTGCTGTTGGTAGATTGGGTCCTAGTCTGAAGAGGTGGATTACAGTTATGTAAATTGGATTACAGGTGTGTAAATTGGATTGTAGGTGTGTAGTAGGGGTTTACCACACTTTCCACACCTGGATCCAGGAGGGGCTGATCACTGGGATGAGACCTGGAAGGATATATAAGCTGCACCTGCCTTCCTTGGAGGACTAGTCTCAGTTTGTCTTGACTTGGTTTCCTGTGTGTGATGTCGTGAGAAGCTGCCTCTACCTCTGCCTCTTCCATGTATTTCAATTGATGCCGGCTCCCCCTGAACAGACTGTGACCTTCTGAAACTGTGAGCTAAAATAAGCCTTTCTTCCCCTAAAATTGTAGATGATGTCAGGTATTAAGTCATGGCAATGAAAAAGTAACTAATACAGGCCTATATCACTGTTCAGCTACTCCTTCCCCACAAGCTTTCCTCCTTATTCTGGTCACTAGTGTTGCCCCTGAATGTTCACTTGGACCTCAAGTCCCAGAGTCTGCTTCCAGACTGACCTGTAGCAGTTGCTTCAAAGGAATCGCTGTCCTGAGATGACTGGCTGTTATAAACCAAATGTTTGTATTCCCCTCACACATGTGAGTTGTGATTTAAGAATAAAACATGGTGAATGTTTAAATAAAAAAAAGTTAGAGTAAAAGACACATAACCATTAATTCCCTTCAAAATGTTCCACTCCACACACATCTATCCCATCATTCTTGCTACTTTCTGAAGCAGTTCAAGTCCTCTTTTATGAATGTCTTTAGTGGCACTGTTGTGGCCTCCTTGATGTCCTGACTTGATTAAAGACATTCATCTTTAACAGTCATTTTGACTTTGGGCAAGAGCCAGAGTTGCATGATGACAGATCTGATAAATAAGGTGGATGAAGACACACGGTAATGTTTTCATGAATCTGCCTTTCCACAAGATAGTTCTTGGTAGCCGTGTTCACAGCATTTTTGACATAAAGACATGCACGAAAGAGGACTTGCAGAACTTCCTTAGAGATTGGCAAAAATGCTGGGATACATATGTGTGAAGTACCGGAGAATATTTTGAAGGGGGTTAGTGGCAGTGTGATACATTTTTAAATTTAAACATTCATCTTATTTTTGATCACCTCATTGTATATTGAAGTCCTAATCCCAGGGTGATGGTGTTGAATTGACCTTTGGGAGCTGATTAGGTTTAGATGAAGTCATAAAGGAAGAGCATCTGTGATGGGATTAGTTCTCTGACAATAAGAAGGAAAAAAAAGATTTCAGATATTTCATCTCTAAACCATCCCAGAGGAAAGCTCAAGTGAACTTTACACAGCAAGAAAGCAGCCATCTGCAAGCCAGGAGGAAATACCAAAGGAGATGCTGAACTTGCTAATACTGGGATCTTGGACATCCCAGCCTCCAGATGTTGATCCAGTTCCCCAGTCTATGGTGTTTTGTTATAGCAGATCAAGTGGCCAAGACACTAGTGGGAACTGTTTTCACTCTCTTTACCCAGAGCTGTAACCTGGAGATTAGTCAGGTGTTCTCTTCTGCTAGGAGTGAGGCTAGAAACCAGTTCTTTCTCCCATGTATGAGATACCTTGAATCACAACTTTTTTTTTTTGTAGTGCTAATGTTTGAACATAGGATCTTTGCTGTGAATTATATCCCCAGCCCCCTATTTATTAATTGAGACAGAGTCTTGCTAAATTTCTAAGTTTCCCAGGCTGGGCTTGAACTTGCAATCCCGCCTCAGCCTTCCAGAGTGCTGGAATTACAGGCCTGTGTCACTGGGCCTGGCTTTAGGTCACAGCTTCTATTTGCTTAAGAGTGAATTTCTGGCAAGAAGGAGAGAAGCAGCTAGTGACGTGTCACAAGAGCACAAAGCAGAATCAACCAACAGCCTCGCGGAGCAAAGAGTCACAGTTATTATATACTAACAATTCTCAGGCCTGTGTGCTGCTGGAAAAACAGATACGGTGAGAAATTAAAAATGCAACAGATACAACCAACCAGGCTTATCTTACTTACCAGCGATTTTCCATATGCTCTATTCCCACACAGATTTGATGCCTTGGGCTCAGCAATTCCCACTGTGAAGTCGAACAGAGGAGGAGATATTACTCAGTGGTACTCGGAGTTCTGCCTCCCTTTGATTCTGCATCAATTATCTTGTTAATCAACCACGGGAAGGAATGTCTCAAGGCCTTTGTGTACCCAGCAGCAAAGCCAGGCAGTAGGCAAAGCTATGGTAACCGCCATGTGGAGTCACCTGCCTCCTTCCCCCCTTTCCAGGGGCGGGAACTAAGGTCCACATCTGATCGCGGGTTGATGCAGGTTCATCACCTGTGACAAGCACACTCCTCCGGTGAGGGATACTGAGAATGAAGAAGCTGGGCATGTGTGCGGGTGAGAGGGAGACATACGGGCAGTCTGTGTACCTTCCGCTCAACTTTGCTATGAACCTAAACTACTCCAAAAATTAAGATGATTTTTTTTAAAGATCACACACGAGGAAGCATTTAGCCCTGGGTCCACATGCTGTGGGTGCTTAGAGAATGTGCCCTCAGCTCCTCCCTCTGTTAAAGAGGGTTGCAGGAGTTAAGTCTTCACAGCTGGGATCAATTATGTAACAACGTTCCTGGACACCCATCTGGAAATAAGGAGAGAAAGCTGTAGGAGGACGCAGAGACCGTAAAGTGGAAGGATTAGAGGTTATTGGATCAGAATCCCAAGACACTGGCTACATGAAAGGTCTGTGTGCAAAACCTTTTTTCTAGTGACTTTATTCCTAATGCCCAAACCTACTTCTGAGTAAACTCTACCTGGAAGCCTGAAAATTCTAAAGATCCAGATGTTGAGCCAGATTTCAACACAGATCTCTCCTGGCGCAGATGTTCCAGGTCAATCTGCAGTGTTGAGCTACAGCATGTAGAAATACCCACTTCCTTGAGGAAAACATCTCAATGCTAATGACGTGAAAAATTTGCAAGACTACTGTTATAAAATATTGTGGGATTTTAAGGAGAGTATCAGGATTTCATTTTGTGGATTTGAACTGGGTGCCTGCACTGAGCCCAAAAGATCAAACCAATACATAATTATAGTAGCTGAGCGTTGGCTGGTTTCTGAAGGACCTGTAGCCAGTTAACTGGTTAGCCTATGAACAGTTAACAAATTAAGCAGCAACCAGATGACTGGATGATTAACTCAGCTGTGGCCAATTAAGTTGTTCTGTGCCTTCTGTTTTCCTATAAATGCTGTTCGATCATGTTGGTTAGAATACGCAAAACTTACTTTGGGAGCTGTCTGATTTGTAAATCGTTTTTGTTTCACTTTGCTTAAATGAAATCTACTCAGTTTAATTGGTCAAATGGGTTTTCCTTCTAACACCACTAGGTTACATAATAAGTGGTATCCTGGCATAAGTAGTGTTAGCAGCTCATAGTTTTGTGGTGTGTATGCTAGGCATTAGGCAGAGCATAAATTACGTAACTTCAGTTGGTTCCCCCTATTTCATGGATCCCAACAACTATAATTTGGAAATGGTTGAAAAAAAATCGTGCCTACACTAAACTTGTACTGACTTTTCCTGTTATTATTTTACAAGTAATACAGTATAACTACCTACAAAGCATTTACATTGCATTAGGTAATAAAAGCAATCTAGAAATGATTTAAAAGTACAGGGAAGGATGTGCCTAGGTTATATACAAATACTATATTTTTTTTACAAGACACTTGAGCATCCTGGAGTTTGGCGCCTGAGAGGGATCTGGTAGCAGTCCCTCATGTTTACTAAAGGAAAATTGTATCTCATTTAATCCTTACCCTGGCCCTATTGGGGAAACTGAGGCTTTAGATACACATAAAAAAATGCAGTGAATCCAGGTAAGAATGATTTAGTAGTAAAAAGACCTCTTTGCTGGTCTTGGAGAAGCATCCATAGGGAAGTTTGACCAAGAGGCACCCCCAGCCTGGCCTTGTGGACAGAAGAGGGCTAGAGTCTGAGGACCTTTGTGACAATGTTCTCTACACATTCAAGATGCAAGAGCCTTATTTTGGATGTTTCTAGGTAGGTATAAAAAAAGTGAAACTACAAATGTGTAAGACTTGATACCGTCAGTGTTCGGTGTGTGTAGAGTACAGGAGGACAAGGAAATGTTAGAGAAAAGGTAGCAAGACTTGTTGGAATGACAGAAGGACAGTGGCCTGGCTGAAAAAGAAACTTTCAACTTGTTTTAGCAGATGGGCCTGGAGGTGCTCAGGGTCATCTCTGTGAAGAAGTCTTGCAGGTAGCCAATTTTCCCAGGCCCAGGGGACTGTCCCTTTTCCAGGCATATTAGTACTCATGATGGGAGTTTCTCAGCCAGGTCTTTGCCTTCAGAGTCGCTGAGACTGCAAGTCTCTGATGCACCAAGATTTCTCAGAGCATCTCTCCTCCACATGAGAAGGCAACCCTGAACCTTCTCCTATGGCCCATAAAAACAAAACAAAGCAAACAAAAGAACCCCAACCATGTTTCTAGATCTGAGATCCAGAGAGACATACTGCTTTCTGAGGGAAGTACGGCTAAAACCCATGGGTGGGTGCCTCCTTTTTTTCTTAGAGACTATCAGTATCTGGCTTTGGCTCAGAAATGTTTCTTCCTATTCTCTCTAGAATCTGTCAGGTTAATGGATCTGAAGAAATTGAATCAATGTCCAGCTCAATCTTTTTTTTTAAACTTGACTAGCACTTCCCTGTATGAACTGTCACATGTTACACAAATTTGCTCCTTTTTATAACTTATTGCTCTTGTCTTTCAGAATAAAAGACTGATTCTGGCACTGCAAACCATTTAGTAAGGTCTGAAGATGACTCCCAAAACTAGACAACTGGGGAGACCTTTTGCCCTGGGAGAAGAGGTACTGGCTAAATGATCAGGAGACCTGAGATTTCATCTTGGCTTTGTGGCTATCAAGCAGTGACCTTGGGTAGGTGAAACAGTATTCATGGCTTCAGTTTCCTCTTCTGTAAACTGGCAGAGGAGCAGCTACAGTAGGTCAGAGGGTCTCTATCTTCAGTGGATGTGAGAATTACCTGTTTAAACATGATTGATGTGTTCTAACCCTGGAGTTTCTGACTCAATAGAATTCACATTTCCAATGTATTTCCAGGAGTTGCTGCTCTTCTAGGACCCCACTTTGAGAATCTCTACACCCTTGCCACTCAATCTGCTGTTTGCAGCAATAGCCTCTAAGGGCCTGGTAGAAATATTAATATAAAATCTGGGAGCCCACATTGTCCTCCTGAACTAGAGTGTGCATAAAAACTAGATTCCTGTGCACACTTTGAAATCTGAGGAGCATGGTTTTACATCCATTTTATGATTTTGTAGCAGAGAAATATTCTGCCTCTTTTCTCTTTCCACACATAGGCACTCACCCACTCACCTATACATAGACAGAGAAAAATCTCTCTTCTTAAGTTGCAAGGCAGAGTGTGGTCTTTCTAGCAGCACCTTCACCCTACACACATGTATGTATATGAGATCGCTTAACTAGAAGACATAGCTTAATTTATTATTCTCTATTGCATAGAGTCATAAGCAGGATCAGGTTATGAGCAAAAAAAAAAAAACCCTATAGATCTAGTCTGGCATCTATGAAAGAGGAAAATGAAAGCAGCACTTGACAAACTGAATGAACGAGAAGGAACAGCAGGTGGGCAGAGAAGTCCAACAGTTTGTCTTTGCAAAATACAAAACTGTTAATGTCTATAACCCTTATGGACACCTTGAATTTCTAGTGTGTTTTTGGAGTTAAAATACGAAGAATTAGGTTGTGGCTATAACAGAGAAACCCAAACTAGCAGTTGAAGGCAAAATGTCCCCAGAGACTTCAGAGGGCCAGAGGCAGATTCCCAGTTCACTGCTTGGGGTGGAATTCATGTTTAAAAAAAAAAAAAAAAAGGTTTTCTGAGTAAGATTTTAATGTTTCCAATTTTCAAGAAAACAGATATTTGCCCCATGAATGTTTTTATAGATTAAAATACTCTAATTGAAAATAGTATGCTTTTGCGGGGGGGGGGGGGGGGGGGGGGGGGGAGGGTGCTGGAAAAATGGCTCAGAGGTGAACCACCAGGTCAAGCTTTAAGTAACGAGTTTCATTCCCCAGCACCACATAAACTGGGTGTGGTGGCGCACCCTGTAATCCCAGCACTCAGGAGGCTGAGACAGGGGGATTGCCATGAGTCCATAGGCCAGCCCTGGCTCCAGCCTGAGTTCAGGACCAGCCTGGGCTACAGAGCGAGACCCTGTCTCAAAAAAAGTATGTTTTCTTTTTTAAAGATAGCTGTTGAATCCATAAACAAATAATACGGTATTCCTTCTTTTCGCTGGCCAAGGTTTTCTCAGGTCGTGATTTACATGTGCTCCCCTGCCGCCCAAGATGGTGACACCGCCTGTTCATCCTGCAGGCCGCGCAGCGACCAGCTTTTTGTAGGCAGAAGGTGTCGCGGGGCGCAAGAGGCCGGGCCCGATCTCAGGCCCTTTCCCAGGGTGAACGGGCGGCGCGCTCCCGGCGAAGTGCCGGCGCTCCCGCCCTGGTGCCACCTCAGGGAGGGCCGCGGCGTCCCTGACGACACCGGCGGCACGCAGCCGCTGAGCCTTGGTGGGCGTGGACCCTGGTCTCGGGGTCCCTGCACCGGGAGGGTCGGGGAAACTGGGTGGGACCAAGACTCACATACCAGGACGGGCGGGGGTTTTGGTGGGATGCGCCCCCGGAGGCCGCGCGTTCTGCAGCCGGCTGAGCCTGCGGCTGTCGCCTGTGTCCCTGCGGTCGGTGCGGTGCGGCAGCAGCTCCAGGGGTCTTGGCGGGTACAAGTCTGACTCGATCACCACCTGCGGGCGGAGGAAAGCCAGCCATCAAACTTCTTCCTGTCTTAGGAGCTCGGGACCCACTTCCCCCAGCACTAGAGCTCTGCAGGTGGACCTTGGCTTGACAAGGAACCTTTTGCAGACTTTCTTACTCCAGTGAGTGCTGGCAGCAGAGAGAAAGCTTGGTAGGGAATCTGCTATAATATTTCAGAATCTGCATATTGCCAGGTAACGTGTTGGCTCCAGCCAGCACAAGTTCTTGGGGTTTGCTGAACAGCACTCCCCTCAAGCGCCAGGGACCTGGGCCAGCAGGGCCCAAAAGCTGGGGCTTACATATGTTTACACCAATGAATAGGCTGTTTCAAATGAGGTCGGTCTTGAAACTTGACGCTTAGGTTCTGTGTAGCTAAGTGGACATCCTCTTGGTGCAAAGGACAGGCTTTTTAATTTTTTTTTGGATATTCTAGTGGAGGAAAGATCTAAAGAATGAACTGTGGGCCCAAATAATCTCAGATTAAAAAAGAAAATAAAGGAAAACCGCTATCAAAACAGAGGCCACAGGGCTTCGGAATGCTCCCATTCCCATAGTTCCCAATGAGGTACACGGCCTGGTTGTGTCGGGATGGAGCTGGAAGGCAAATTTCCACCCTGTCTGGTTGGGTAAGTGAGAATCCTGATGAGCCAGAACAGTGCCAGAGGCGGAACTGTCATCATGATCACCTGAGTGGGTGTTTTGGGAAGAACAGTAAGAGAAGGTGCCACTTTTGGTCAGTGTTCTCCAAAATGGTCCTTAAAAATTGTAACAAAAATATGGTTAGCTCTCCATATCTGTGGATTCTGTGTCCTTAAATAAAATCAATGGCAGATGGAAAATATTTGGGAAAAAACTGCATCTGCACTGAACATGTACCTTTTTTTTCCTCGTTTTTCCCTAAATAATATAGCATAACAACTCCTTTCCTAGCACTTCATAGTTTCAGGTGATATAAGTAATCCAGAGTTGATTTAAAGTACATAGGGGAATATGACTGGGTTACACGCAAATATTGTGCTGTTTTATAGAAGAAACCTGAGCATCATGAATTTTGGTATGGGGGAGGTGAGGCAGAACCAGTCCCCTGGGGGCTGAGGGATTCCTGAAGTCACTGAAGTAATTTAAATGTAAAAACTTGAGACAATAAAAGCGCCCATTTTATTTTAGCTTGAGGAGTCATGAAGGGCATCTTAGCCGCCTGGGCTCAGAGCCTGCATATTTTATCCGCGTCCAGAACACTGGGCTCCTTCATCCCGAGTGTCCTCACTCCTTGAAACTCCATAGAACCTCCCATATTCTACAACACTGCAGCTCTGCTGAGGCCCGCCTTTGCCCCCTTGCTTGTTCCTGCCACCCACGGCTGTCCTGCAAGGGCACACTCTGTGCCAGAGCTTGGGCTCACTGTGGCTCTGTTAGTAAGCCAGTGTCTCTCAGCTCTTAGAGCCGAGCCTTTGGCAAGCCCGCTTGACTTGTTCATGTATAATTGTCCTGTTACTCTTTGGGAATGTGGAAGCAAAGATGAGTGGGTTTGAAGATTAGGATTGATAGCAGGGTGGTACTTCAGCTCATTGGAAGGAAATAGAGTCTTTAATAAATATTGTTGGGATGAATATCAGGTGGTCGGGGGAAACGGATCTGTTCATTTCAGGAAATGAATGCCTGCCAGATCCAAACTAAATTAGGATATAGCTCAATATAACATTTGTTTCATAAAATGTTGAATTATCCTTCTGTTCAGAAAATTCTTACAAGCCAAAAATATTGAAAAAAATTGAAATTGAGCAAAATATGATCTGGCAATTGATGAAAATAAAAATGATCAATAAACATGAAAATATACTTAACAGTAGTTCAATGCAAATGAAGACAATAATTGTTTTTCCTTTTGTCAGATTGTCAATGAAGAAGAAGATAACTCTATTTCGGTCAGGCTGACCTGAGTTCAAACTCTGGTTTTGATGTTTAGTCATTCTGTGGGAATGGTATACCCATGACTCACATAGTAAATGCCTGTCATCAGTAGAGAGTTTGATAGACTGAAAAATCTGTTGTGAAGCTTTCTCTCACTTTGTGCTATGTTCTTTGCAGCATTTGAGATTGCTTTTATGTCTTTTGAAGGAGAAGTTTTTATGTCTCCCACCTAGGAAAATAAGAGAAGCTTTTGCTTTTTGGCTGTTTATCACAAATGGGCCTTTGCTTATAAAATTAATGTGTCTCAAATATTTCCTTGACTGAATTAGGAACTTTACTCTTTTTAGTGTAAAGTTACTCTTTACTCTTTTTACTCTTTACTCAGATTCATTTATTCTCTGGCTTTGGAGAAAGTGGAGGATAATACAGGAGCATTTAGAGTTCATCTGTGGCACCAAAAGTCTCTCCTTCTAGGCACTACAGAAAGTGACGATTTTGTTGCGTTTCCAGCAAGCCCTCCATGAAGGCTGAGGGCCACACCCATCTAGCCTAGGCAGCTCATGTGTGTGTGTGTTTGGTGCACATGTATGTATGTATGTACATGTGTGCTCATGTATGAGGTGCAGTGGGGGATCAGTGCTCACACCCTACATAGGTCACTCCCTTTGGGTCTCCTTCCTCCTCGGAGCACTACTGTCAGCCACGATGTCACTGAGAATACAGGGATTTCTCCAGTTACCCATATTCCACTAGACACTTATACTATGTGGCATAAAGGTCCCTTGGGAATATGAATCTTCAGGATTTCCTGAGAGGAATTTGAGTCTTATGACTTGGTGCTTATCAGACTCTTTGCTATCAGCTCTTTATAAAAGCTATTCCTGATATTAAGATCATACTCTCAGCATTCCTCCAAGAGAGAAGGAGTGAGGACTGGTGTGGGTACTTTACACCAGTTATAGAAAAAGAAGACAGGATGTGAAAGTCGGAAGAGCCCGTGAGAATACGCCACTTCCAGTATTTCCTCTGAAAGAGATCAAATGTTACCTTTGGGGAACAAGAAATGTTACTTTCCTGCTTCCCTGCTTGTCATGGGTCAGAGATAGGAAGAGCAAAGATGCAGGCTAACACACAGCTACCAGGATTCTGCTCTCTGATATCTTGGGTCTCTGCTTCTGCTTGTGTGCCAGCCTAGAGACCTGGCTTTGAGTTAGAAAGATAGTCAAGACCTAGATGGTGGAGAATCATCATGAGTTAGGGATGAAGTCATCTACAGAAACATTCTAGTCCAATTTTACAATTTATACCTGGGGAAACAGTCAAAGAGAGACTGTGTGTCTTACTGAAGGTCATAGAACTATGGCATGAACCATGGAGAATGCTAAACAAAGTCTCTTTGTGAAACCCACAGAGGTACCAACATCCAGACAAGAGTTTTCAAGTGCAATTGATTGCTCAGCATATTAAAACAACAACAACAACAACAAACCCAAAACAGACAAACAAAAACCTGGAGATCACCACCTACATCCCTTCCCAGTAGCTTGAAATCTGGGGAAGATGTGACATTTGCAATCTCATTTCTTCATCTTTTCTGATGATACCATTATTCTTATCGCGATGCTGTGTGGCAAGGCTCAAATGATTCACTTCTGTGGGTAAGATTGTTTCCTTGAGCTACTCCTAAGACATCCATTGACATCAGGATGACCAAGTGGTCAATAAAATCAACAAGGGAAAAGAAGGAAGAAAGGAAAGAAGGAAGGAAGGAAAGGAAAAAATAGAGGGGAAAGATTGTCTGGAGAAGTGAGAGGCTGTGCCCTGGGGGCTGAAAGAAAATGCAACTCAAGAGGAGTCAGAGAAGAGACACTAAGATGACCTAGAGGGGAGAAACTTTGTGAAGAAAGGCAACTGCATCTATCTACATAGCAGCCCAAGGCTGCAAGAGGAGACACAAAATTTTAGGCCGAAGAATGTAAACATCAGTGCCATTACAAAATAAGGCTAACATAGAAGCCAAGCACAATGGTTTCCAGACCACCAAGTTAGAGAGACCAAAAGGTATGTTAAAGGAAGCCAAGTGTCAGCTTGTTGAGAAAATGGGAGGTCTTTCTTTCTTGGGACTCACTTTCCCTTTGCGTGTTCTGTGTGGCTGAGGCGGATTTGCCAGTGGACAAGGGGGTGGGGCTAGCCACTATTAGGAGAGATTTAGAGAATTTAAAAACCCAGAGGTCATTACTGTGTCATCTTACTGGGAGGAAGAGTGAATACTTGAAGACAAGAACCTTTCCTCTTGGGCTAAAGACTGAAAGATCTGTTGTGAAGCTCTCTCTCTCTCTCTCTCTCTCTCTCTCTCTCTCTCGCTCTCTTTCTCTATCTCATCTCTCTCACACTCTTTTTGAGACAAGGACCTCTTTGTAGTCTAAGGTGGTTCTGAACCCCCTATGTATTCCAGGCTGGCTTCGAACACAGCAATCCTCCTGCTTCAGCCTCCCTTGTGCTAGGATGACACGGTTGCACCACCATGCTCCGCTATTCTGTGGTGCTGGGGGATCCTAGGCGAGGCCTCTAATCACTGAGCTGTGCTCCCAGCCCCGTAAAGCTTTCTTAAATTCTAACCTACAAACACCATTTTCCCTTTCCCTTTTTCGGCAACTCTTTACCCGCTGTTCCTTGAAGGTCAGGATTATTTTCCTTTTACACTTTAGGTTTAAGTTTTCAGAGACTACGAAGTAGATCAGAATCTTGAGCCTTATAATCAAATTTTCCATCTATTTAAAGCTCCTCTCTTTCTTAACGTATGAAATATTCTCAAAAGTTCTTTTAAAAAGGCATACATCGATAGAAGAATAGACAGAAACATAAATGTGAAGCCTACAGGGGAAAAAGTGTTGAAATACCAATAGATCTACAAAAAGATGAAGAATCACCTTTAAAAATTAAAGAAATACAAACTAAGACATCAAAGTATTTTCACCCATCAGACTGTCAAAGTTTAACAGCATTGATACTACGTGCTTATTGTTGGCTTGACTGTTCTGGAAAAGATATTTTTAAATGCAATGCTAGAAACTTGGCATTGGCTGTGGTTTTTTTTTTTTCTTTTCTCAATGTTCATGTCCTTTGACCTATCATTTCATATCTATGAATTTACCCTCAAAAGCATTTGTAGAATATAAAAATATCTTCAAGAACATTTTATGCAGCATTGTCTTGACAGAAAAAATGCAGAAACCTCATTTATTTACAATTTGGTTAAATAATGAATCCAAACAAGCTCCAGATTTGGTTTGGGTAAATACAGACTAGTGTATATGGTATATGCAGCTACTAAGAAAGAAGTAGGTCTACATATATTAATTAGCATGAAAAGTTTAAGATCTATTAAGTGAAAGAAGGAATTTGCAAAAGAGTATATATCATTAAGTACTAAAGTGTAAGCTGTGGTTTACTAAGTGGGAAATCTTTCATAAAAAAGAAAACAACAATGCTTGTTGAATGTTCAGTGTGTCAGTCTCTGGAATAAACACTTCCATGTACTAAATGATTTGTTCTCTCTTATGGTTCTTGGGGCATGTACTCTTACCATTCCCATTTTAATGCTAAGCAAGCTGAGTCTCAGAACAGTTAGGCAACTTGCTCAAGGTCATGTAAGCTGAAACTATTGGAACTGAGGTTTAAACAGAAGCAAGTGGACTCCAAAGTCGGTATGCCTACACCTTTCTACAGCTTCTCAAGACTTTTATGAGCCTTTATTTAATATTTTTATAATATTTAAATTTTTATAAAGGGTAATATTGCTTCTAAAATTAAAAGCTTACTAAATACATCTGAAAGCAACAAAATAAAACCCTATGTTTTTTTCCAGGATGTACAAGATTAAAAATGGAAATTGGCTTTTAAAAATCACAGTTCTAAAAAAGTCAACAGGTATTCTAGGGAAAATTGTAATATAAATAGGAAATCCAGTGTACTCAAGAGGAAACAATTGCAGGTTTCCTTTAAAAATAAAGTGCAAAGATATAGTTAAAGTTTTTACACAAAGAAATAATGTATATAAGAATGAGAAATGCATAGCACTAGCTTTAAGGTACTACATATGCATATTAAAGTTGCAAAACATAGAAAGATGAGAGTCAATATCAGTGAGACTGGGGATAAATGGAAAAGCATTGCTGGAAGCCCCCTAAGTAACACAGAATTTCTGGCAGTTTACAATGAAAAATCATTTTTAAAAATCACTTTTATATTCCCCACTTCCAGGACAGTGTCTCTCTCGCGTAGTAGGAATGCCAGTATTTGATGAATGGATGGATGCCTAGGTGGCTGAGTAAGACTGTTCTTGTCCTTTTACCTACACACCAAAGAATTACCCAAATAGAACTATGTACAAATAAATTCACCGATGTTCTATTTATAATACTGAAAAAAAGAGAAACACTGCAAATGTTAGTAGTAGGAGAACACTGAGATCATGCTCAATCAGCGCCAGAAGGCGTGTATGCAAAGTGCGGCTTACTCTGTCCCTGGGGAAGATGGCAGAACAGGGGAGGGCACCTCAGGGCTGTTTGGTTAACCTTTGTCAGTTATTTTGGTTAATTGGTGTACTGAGCACAGTAACAACCACCTGAGGCATAGAGAACCTCTTAGTTACTGAGAACAGGGGCGAGAGAGCGGGAAGAAGACCCTTTCCTTTTGTAATAAAATTCAGTCGGGGGATCAAACTAGTGTCCTTACATTCTTGGTCAAGAGGTGTTGAGAGCTTTTGACTCTTCTCCTGGCTGGACTGGACACTGCAAAAAGAAATAAAGAAATGGTTTTAGAGAGTGCCAAGGCGGTTGACACAGCTACAGTAAAAACACTACAAAGTTTGTGTTCAAATGGTGCCGGCATTAGAGAATGGAATGGGAATAAGAGACAATTTAAGATGCTACTTGCCTTGACTACATTGAAGTTCATAGCAGTGTTACTGTTTGCCAGAGCTAAAAGTTGGAAATAACCCAAATACGCACTGACAAGTGAATGTATAGACAAACTGCGGTATATCTATACAATGGATTATTGCTCAGCCTTGAAAGGGAATGTAATTCTGATAAATGCTATACACAGAGGAACCTTGAAATCATTGTGCTAGGTGAAACAATGAGATACAAATGAACAATTCCACTTGCTTGAGACTAGTCAAATTCATAAATATGCAAAGTAGAATGGTAGTCATGAGGGCTGGTGCAATAGGGAGTTTTTGCTTAGCAGATACAGCTGGGTATGGTGGTGCATGCTGTAGTCTCAGCTACTCAGGTGGCAAAGGCAGGAGGATCACCTGAGCCTGTGAGTCCAGGAGTTCAAGGCTAGTCTGGGCAACATTGTGAAACCTTATCTCAAAAATAAATAAATAAAAAGAAGAAGAAAACAAGAAAAGAAATAGAAACTTGCCTATTTTTTCTTTTTCTTTTTGGCTCTCTTGTGCCCTTGCTTTCCATGGTACTGGGGATTGAATCCAGGGTCTTTGAACTGAGCTGCATCTCTAGCACCTATTTAGCAATTTTTTTTTGTTTGTTTGTTTGAGAGAGTCTTGCTAAGTTGTCCATGCTGGGTTTGAACTTACCATACTCCTGCTTCAGTGTCCCAGAGTGCTAGGACTGCAAATCTATGCAACTGTTCTTGGCAGAGCTCAATGTTTAATGGACAGAAACTTTCAGTTTAGGATAATAAAAAGTTCCCGGAATGGATGGTGCCGATGGTTGTTTGGCACTGTGTGCGTGGTGCCACGGAACTGAACAATAGTTAAAATGATCAATTCTGTATGATTTGCAAGCCTTTAAGAAAAATCAGTTACCCACTAAAAAAAAAAAAAAAAAAAAAAAAAAAAAAAAAAAAAAAAAAAAAAAAAAAAAAAAAGCCCAGTGCTTTCTTGGGGGAAATGTGTGTATTTTATGGTATCTAGCGAAACCCAGGTATCTATTTTCCACATTGCTGCTAGGACAATCTGGAACTGAAATCCCACCATGATTAGAACTGAAATGACTTCTTATCACATGTCAGAGGAGTGACAGATGAGTGGTGCCTTTGATATCTTCTTCAAAGCCCCTGCACCATGAACCCCGAGGGTTGGTGAATAGTCAGGGCTCTCCTCTCCTCCCACTTGGGTGTGAATGTGAACTTGACCTCTTGTCCGTGTGTGATGGGCAAATTACTCACCCCCTCCAAGCCTTACTTTCCCCATGTGTAACAGTGCGCACCTCAGACAGCTGAGTCAAGGACTAAATGAACTAAATTTCATAAAACCCTTGCCCCAACCTGGCAAAGAGTAAATTCCCATGAGTCAGTGGTGGTTACTATGGTTTTCTGGCAGAAGAAGGTGGGAGGAGGGTATAGATGATGTCTAGAGATGATGGAATTGTCAGGATTTTTCTTCCTGAAGCGCTACCCATTTCCTTCTGCTTGTTCCTGATTCCCTTCCTCTCTCTTCCCAGTGTTGTTTAACTAGCCCCGAAAGATTTATTTTCAGCGCTGTGGTACTGTTCATCCTCAAATTGAATTTATTCTGGTAAACCTCAGGAATAACTTCAGATACAACTTATAAAACCATAGATTTTTTTTTTAATTCACTATGAAGTGTGTCATAAGAGCTTTTCCTTGAAGGGCTCTCTCTCTTCCTCTCTAGAAAGTAAAAATGCACGCATGTTCTCAGATGTAGATTTAGACTGTGTCCTGTGCCTTTAACATACTTTAAAAATACCATAATATATGTTACTGCCATATTTTCATAAGGTATTAAGATGGCTCAGTTTAAAAAACCTGCATGGGCATTGGAAAGAGGGCTATACTAGAGAGTAATGTACTAACAGCCCACACAGTGCTTTCTGAGGCGATGGCTTGTGCTGTCTTCTACTTTCACAGCAACTAGAGAGGCAGGTGCTCTTCACTAACACTACCATGTTGATGGGGCACAGAGGGGTCACTCATGGTGGGGCAAAGCATACACTCCAATCACTAGGCTTCACTGCCCATGTAGCTAAGCATGTGCTTGGAAAGGTTTGGTTAATGCACATTAAGGATCATAGCTAAGCCTTGCCTTTTGGGAAAGAGCTCATCAGAGAGGCCTACAACCCTGGCTAGATAAAGTTAAACCAACAGATATTTCTGCAGTCTGAGCATGAGGGAGCATGAGCATGGGCTACCAATCTATCTCTTCAGTGGTGATTCAGGACTTGGTAACACCTGCTTCTCTTACCAAGAGCCTTGTGCTTGAAGGGTCAGAGAAGGCCAGTGGGGGCCAAGCAAGAGTGGCCATTTATTTATAATCCAATATAAAACTGCAAATACTCCTTCTCTAGAGGACAACTTTCTAAGCAGTGAGATGTCTGTGAATTCCAGTGAATACTCGATTTAATACCAGGGAGTAGCCAGAAACGAAGTTGGCAAGAAGGGAACATAGGATCAGATGTTTATCCTGGGACAGCCTCATTGCCCACATGTAGCAAGAACAGAAATCACTTTGTAAGTGATGTAGTTGGTGGTGCTTACCTCATGCCAACTATTGCTCTGGTTGCTTTATTGATTAACTCTCATTTGTTCTCCATAACAATCCTGGGAGGTGAGTTCTCTTTCTCCTTTTGCAGGAGTGAAAACTCAGGACCAGAGCAGTTGAGTAGATGTCAAAGTCATACCCCACAGAAATGGCAGCAGTTTCTGAAGCACTTTGTACTTGACTTTTTCTCCTTTTAAGTATCATTTTGAATTATAGAAAACAGACACATTTAACATTTTCGTCTTTACTTCCAGTTCGTTTTCTCTCCATATAAAAAAATTAAAAATGAGAGATGTAGCTTAGGCCCCTTCCTACCCTTTGCTGATTCTACTTCTCTTCCCCCAGGGCTACCGAGCTTGTTAATTGTGTCTGTATCTTTCTCCTCTATGTTTTCATACTTTTCTCCAGTTTTATATTTTATACAAACTATTTTTACATATTTTATATTTCCAAATTTACAGAAATGCTACCACACTTATATAATTCTTCAGCTAGCCTTTTCTTTTTGTCAGTATTAATCTAATTCAATATCTATTTATTCAATATCTGTCTATCGAGGGCTGAGGATATAGCTTACTGGTAGAGGGCTTATCTAGCATGTGAGAGGTTCTAGGGTTGATCCCCAGCACTGCATGAATAAATAAATAAATGCACACACACATAAATAAATACATAAATATTCCATTAATGCCACTTGCAGAGACCCGGTTCACCCCGTTGAGCATTGTTGTGGGGTATTCCAGAGTGTAAAGGCACCCCATTATACCCGTTCCCCTCTTTGTGGGCATTTAAGTTAGTCTCAGTTTTGTGTTTTTAGAACCAGTGGCACCAGAGCACGCAGCGGGAAGAGGCCCGGGGCTGATTACCCAAGCGTGGAACTGCTAGGTCAGAGTCTGGCTTTGACTTTCAGAATCTCCCCAGGGAATTTCAACTCATACACGTGGGCAGACTCCCAGACGCCCCCTTTTTCCTTTCTGGAAGTAGATGTCTGGAGCTTAGAGTATGTTTTGCTGACTGTCCCTCCGCGGCCAGGAGGAGTCTCGCCCTTCTCCCCTGAGGACTGGCCCCCTTGGGGGGCTGACGCGAAGGAAGTACTGCTGGCCAGCGGAGTCACACCACCAGCTAACACCCAGCCCGCTTCGTTCAAATCTGACAAGGAGACCATCGGTGAAGCCTGAGCCAAGTGACCTCCCGGCAAGACGGAGGCTGCAGGGCCTCACCCAGGTAGCAGGAGGGAGGGAGGGCCGCCTTGGAAGCGGCCAGGGAACCCCGAAACCTGAGCCGGACCCTCGAAACCAGAGAATCCCACTCACCCTTCCCCAGGACCTAACACGGATGCCCAGGGACCAGAGCTTACAAAGTTAAGGTGACTGAGCCGTCCCCTTCTGGGGGGTCAGGACCCGGTCGGGCTTGGCAGGGGACGGGGGCTCTGGCAGGCAGCCTAGGTCCGGGCGCTTCAGTTGCTAGTCGGAGCTGAAGCCCCTGCTGGGAGAAGGGCTCAGGTTTCAGGCACAGCGTAGTTAGAAATCAGACTTTTGGGCCAGCCGATTCGTGTTCCAGAACCCACTTGCTCACCGGAGAAGAAAGAGGAAAGACTCGGTCTGGCTGCCCGGGGAAATTTGTTTTCATCCTTGTTCCCTTAACAATGAGTCGCTGTCACTCATTCCGCCTGTTGGCTTGCCGGTACTGGATTAAGTGAAACGGGGAGGATTTAATTGCTCGCATTTCCCCCTGGATAGATTGTTTCTGAATAATGGCTGTTTATCCTGTGCCTCTTTTCCAGAATAAGAAAATAAATCAAAACCCATCAAAACAGAGACCCCATCAGACCTTGGGGGCCTGAGGATAGATACTCCGTAGTAAACAGCACGTGACAGTCCTCCCCCTCCCACCTGAGACGCCCCAGCAAGGGGACCGCCAAGGGCAACCGTACTCACCCTTGGAAGGAATCACGGTGGTGAAAACTTCGATGTTCTCGTCGCTGCAGCTGTAAATCTGGTGCATGGTCGCAGCCTTCTCGCGCTCGAGCGCCCGAACGGCCGGCCTCCCTCCGGACCCCTAGTCGCGAGGTCCCCGAGCCCAGGCTGGCTGGAGGATCATTGTCTAGGTCCACAAAGGACAGGCTGGGGCTGTGAGCTCAGCTCAGTCCACAGTCTCCACTGCAACAATTTCTAATCCCATCTGTTCTTCTTTTTTTTTTTTTTATGAATCCTATTATTGCAAACCTTTGATTGAGCTTGGAGGCTTCCGTCTCCTCCCAGCTAGGATGTACTTCACGTTTTATTTTGCGGTGTCTGCCGCATTGGATTTGGAAGTCTTTTGTGAAGTCGCCTACTCGGTGAACGCCAAGCTTGCGTGGAGAATTTCACCAGAAAGGAAACGTGAATTTTGCCACCTATTGACTTCCCCTTTCATTCCAGGAGCGGGAGGGCTTTCTCTCCCGCCCCCCAGGAGGACTGGATATGCACTTGTCATATGGGGACTTGGCTTCCTTTAAAGTTTCTATTTTAAACAAAAGAACGGTTCCTCCAGAGCGGTTTGCCTCATCCCACTGCGCGACAAGGCTGACATTTCTAGCATCTTGTGTTTGACATCTCCTTGCACAAACCCTTCAGGGGACTAGAGCCGTGGGTCAGGCAGGGCCTTGCCCTCAAGGAGCCCACCACAGGGTTGGTATTGTCATACATATATATATCCCCTAGTGCATTTTCCCTATATATTCATTATCTCATATATATATATATATATATATATATATATATATATATATATATATACCTATCTATGCTACAGGATGTCCAGTACACCCCATGTACTCTCTGTTTTCAATATATATGTCTGTCTACAGACATACACATACACACATGCACACACACACACACACACAAAACACACATAAAATAGAACTAATGTTATGGTTGAAATATATGTATATCATGTCATATTCATGCTATTTTATACACTATTGCTTTTACTATACTACTTCTGCTTTATTTCTTCATAATACCAATTTAATGATATTGATAATAATAGCTGTCTTTATTAAACGCTTGCCACAGCTACGTAGCCTGATCTATAATCTCATTTAACATCTTCAACTACCCAGTGAGACTGGCTATTATCTTTGCTGTGGTATCGGTGGGAAAACTGAGTCATATGGAGACGAATAACCTTCCTGAGGTTGAAATAGCTAGTGTGCAGCCGAATGGGGAGCACGTATTGAGCTTCTCTTCAAGGCTTATGCACTTAACCGTTCCATTATACTCTATTCCTGCCCTCTCCTTGACCCTGGGTGGACCTAATCCGTAATATCTTAGAAGCAGAGTTAGTGTCCTTTGACATTTCTGTAGTGGACAAATTTGGGACATTTGCTCATCAGGTAGTTGTCAACTGACATCACACCCCTTTCTCTGAGAATGGCACCCAGCCACTGAGGTTGGCTCTGGATTGTGCTGCCTGGATTTGCCCCCTCGACCAAATATGGTTGGTCCAGTGTGGTTGTCTAACTCCAAAGGCTGCCTCCGAAAAACTGAAACCGGGCCTTGGCCTCAGTCCACAGAGAAGATGTGAAGCCTGCGTATCTAGAGTCATTCTCGAGGGTAATGAGGTAAAGTTGAGGAGTGGGACTGGTGGTCCGGAAGAGGCCTGGGACCTGAAGGCCAATTCAGAGTACATCGTTGCTGTTGGGAGAAGAGCAAGTGCTTGCACCAGCATCCACACGTAGGGGTAGTCGTGCCTGGACTCCAGTGCCGGTGAGAGGACGGGGGAGCGGGCACGAGGGGAGTACTGGGAGAACTGTGGAGTGCTGCAGGAAGATTGAGATGGAGCATACCCAGGGAGGCAGAGAGAAGACAGGGAGAAATGTTGCCTGTTTCCCAGTTACCTCTGTCAGGCCAATGCCATTTGTATTTTGGCATCGATGAAGTACCTATTTCCCATCTGACAAATTTCCTTTTGGCTTGGCCTGGTGGTGGGGGAATAGCTCAGTGGTTTGGGAGCTTGCCTACCATGAGCAAGGCCCTGGGTTCAATGCCCCAGCACCATGTACCAGATGTGATATGTAAATACACTGATTTGTTATTGGTTTCTAACTTAAAATTTTATCGGAAAACGTGATTTGCCATGTTTTTGAAATTATGTGTTCCTTGATGGACAATACATAGTCAATTTATGAATATTTCTTATTTCACAGAGATATGTCTGTAATTTCTGTTTGTATGCTTTGGTGTGTGTCTATTAAATCTTTTTTTCATGTTGGAAACAACAAAAAGTAGCCAGGTTTGGTGGCACATACCTGTAATGCTGTGAGTTTGAGGCTAGCCTGGACAACACAGTGAGCTCAGGACAGCCTAGACTAAAGAGAGATTCCTTGTCTCAAAACATTTTTTTTTTCTTTTTAGTTTAAGTAGGTTTCAGTCAATTTTCAACAAAAAGCATGCTGTCTAAAAGATTTCTTTGTGTCTTTTGTTTATAAATTTTATGATCCTCATGTGGTTAAATGTTTAGATCATGTAAAATTTAGTGAGATACCTAGTACAGTAGAAGTTGAGAACTAAAATTACAGACTAGAATGTGCCAAAATCCACAAGATGATGAAATTCAACAAAACTAAGTATAAACATCTATCATCACATTTACAAAAATAATTGATTATGTACAGAACCAGGTGACCTGATTTAGCAGTAATTTATTTAAAAAATCAGGGAGCTTGTGCCTGTAACCCCAGTTATTCTGGAGCTTAAGTCAGAAGGATGGTGAGTTTGAGGCCAGTTTGGATAACATAGCAGCATCCTACTTTAAAAAAAAAAAAGAAAGAAAGAAAATCTGAACTTGGAGTTTTGGTTAAACACATACTTAATTTTAAAAAGAGACAATATATGAAATTTTCAGAACTTGGTACTAAATCAGAGCTAGGAACCACTGGGGAATCCCAAAAGCGAACAGGATTACCTGGACCTAATTAATGCCAATGGGTCCAGTTAGATTAAGTTTCATCTAAGAAAGCCAAACCTAATCAATCACAATATATTGTATTATTTTTAATTAACAAGCTTGAAATATGTCATTAATTGGCTTATGTAAAGAAACACATCCTCAAAAATTGTTCTCAAAATAATTTTTACCTGCTTGAAATATTTTTAAATAGTAAAAGTAATACGTAATTGTTAAATTAAAAAATTATAGATGGGTATATGAAAAAAGGAAAACTCAGTTCTCCCAATACAGGCTCACTACCTAAAAACAACAACTGTTCATATTGGTAGGTATATTTGCAGATTTTATTCTATTCATAAATAGATGTATACATATTTGCATATGAGATTTTTAGAAAAACAGAAGAGGAGTTATACTACATACCCATATGTGCACTATATATATTTAGATATATATGTATTTCTTAAAGTATATAAATAGAATAACCCTGAATTTTAGGAATTTTTTGCACTCCTGTCTTGATAGACCTACAGCTTACTCCTGTTTTTTAAAAGTTAGAAACAACACTGCAAAGCACATCCCTGGGTATGTCTTTAGACACTTCTAATATTTCTGTAGGCTATGTATTGGTTGTGGGATTGCAGGCCAGAGCATGTTCATGTTTAAAATTCTGAAGGATTTCTGCACATTGCCTTTCAAAAATTTTCCCTAACATTTTCACCAGTAGGATAATAAGAAGCTTATTCCCCTACCCCTTTGTTAATACTCAGTATTAATCCATTTTTAATTTCTTGCCAAGATGATTCTGTTTGGCTTCGTCCTCAGAATCTGGATGCTTGATTATATTTGATGGTTTGGATACTCCTAGCCCTGATACTTCACAGCTCTTGCAGACTAATGGCATAGTCTTCATTTTGGAAAGTATATGATATAATTCATATGCAGCAGTAAGTATACGCTACAACTCTAAATACTAGTGGCAACTCCTGCCCAGGATGAGGCTAAATCTAAGGTCAAGTCGGTTCTGGTCCAGAATCCTCTTCTCCTAAGTTCTAGGAATTCACTGGTGAGAGTTCCACATTGATTGCATGTGGATGCTTCCTTACTGCCATTTTTCATTTATACTTAGTGAAAGGGTAGGAAGTTGATGTCACTAGAAGACTTTCCTGCAAGCTCTGTGGAATCTATGCTACATGTTCATTAAATGAGAAGCAGTGAGTGGTCCAAGCTCTGTGTTTTCTCTCTTTACTCTGAGAGCTCCCAAGATCTCAATGAAGCCACTGGAAGAAGTCTTCTCTGAGGAAAGGACATTTAGGCTGAAATCTAGGCATGCTCAGACTCTAGTGTGTATCTGAATCACTTGGGGAGCTTGCTGAGATGCAGACGCTATGTCCAGTGATCTCAGATGGGGCATTCCTTGCCCAGGGCACACTATGAAGTTAGAGCAGAGTTACTTCAGAAGAACCCAAGTTCTTAATGCAAATGCACTAACATTAGGAGAAACTCAGGTCTTCCCTAGTATCAGATGTGTCCAAACTACAAGTCCAGAGTTGTTTGCACCCGCCTTAAACTATTTAAATCCAATGATCAAAATCAAATTATCTATAGTCCAGGCATAGGTTAAAAGCACCCTGATGGTTAAAATACGCTAGGGTCGCGGGCCCTGGATGTGGCACAGTGGTTCTCAGATTGTCCTCAAGCGTGGCGGCAGCAGCATCTTTGAGGAAAGAGTTGGATGTACAAATTCTCTGGTCCCATCCTGCCTGCCAAATCAGACCTCTGCGGATGAAGCCCAGCAGTGTGTTTGAATGAATTTTCCAGAGGATTCTGGTCCTCATGAAAGTTTGAGAACCTGTGGTAAAGAGAGGAAAGAAAGGGGTTCTACATGGAGACTGCCTCCAAGATTGGGACCCATGGTTCATCTCTCCTGGGCTGCACATGGGACCCACTAAGGATCTTGGTTAAGTGTCCACATGCCTGGGCATGCTTTCTGCTTTGAAAGTTGGGATTTTTCACCCTAAGAGTATGTGGCTTTAAAAACACTCAGAAGGTGCTGATTCAGTGGCTCAGCAAAGGGGTAGCATCTCTCAACTCGAATGGAGGCCTATGTGTGGCCTTCTGGCTTGTGCTGTACAGCACCCACCCATTGACTTTGAACTCATCAAACCCCATCAGGCACTTCCTGGTGACATTTCTC
The DNA here is from genome assembly GCA_004027205.1 of Ctenodactylus gundi. Lineage (NCBI taxonomy): Eukaryota > Metazoa > Chordata > Mammalia > Rodentia > Ctenodactylidae > Ctenodactylus > Ctenodactylus gundi. Next base: position 53,000 of record PVKB01005880.1, read on the forward strand.
TTGAACACCTGTTACCTACAACCCTACAAAGCATGCGAGCCACGGTTTTAAAACAGAGAGTGCCTAACCTGGATCAGTCTTGACTCCCAGGTTCTGGACTCTCCATAGCTCAGATGCCAGTCTTTGCAGGCTTGCAGTACAGCGGGCTGTGGGGCTCTAGGAAGCCTCTGTGTTTAGTATTTAGACGCTCATTTTATGAAACTGGAGATATGTTTGTAGTTTTAGCAGGTATAACATTCTTCTTTCATTTCCTTTGAGAGAAGAAGAAACGGTGTCAACTTTTAACTTATATAAAGTAATTCTTTTGGTTGTGAAGACCCCTTTTCTTAGAGGGCAGGTGCTTAGAGGATAGTATTTTCAGATGGAGTGCAAGATACTGAGCTAAGTTTTACTTTACAAATAAGTGGGTTTAAAAAACTATAAGCATGTTTCAAATACTTCATGAGGTGTATTTATACCAGAATTATTTGCTATTTACTGACATTTAAATAGAACTGGGAACACTGTGCTTTTATTTGCAAAGTCAGGAAATCTGGTTGGAGTAGGTGCTTTGCACTAGGGGTGTCATGCCCCACTCACCTTGGGGCCAGTGGTGCTTCTAGGTTAGAGCAGTGGTCCCTAACATTTTTGTCATTAAGGACCAGTTTCATGAAAGACAGCTTTTCCAGATGGGCTCTAGCATCAAGCCCCAGCTACACTTCAGATCATCAGGCATTACATTCATATGAGGAGTACGCATCCTAGATCTTTTGCATGCACAATTCACAGAGGAGTTTGTGTCCTATGAGAATCTAATGCCGCTGCTGATCTGAGAGGAGGTGGAGCTCAGGTGGTAATGCAAGTCACGGGGGGTCGCTGTAAGTACAGGTGAAGCTTTGCATGCTGGCTCTCTGCTCACACCCTGGCGTGCAGCCTGGTTCCTAACAGGGCACAGACCTGTATGGTGTTAGAAGGTGTAGCCAAGCTTGAGTGGGAGCAGAAGAGCACTCACCAGTTAGGGTCTTAATAATTGAGATAATAAGACAAAAACTTAATATAATGATACTGAAAAATACTATGAGCTTTGCCTTTTATATTATTTTACCTTATTTTATTATTTTATTTTTGCAGTGCTGCAGATTGAGCCCAGGGCCTTTGCATTGCGCTACTTCCCTGGCTACCTATTTTAGTTTTCACAATACTGTAAGTATGCATAGTAATAGTGTTGCCATTTTGCAGGTAGAAGCACTGAGGCCCAGAACAGCTTAGTTTCTGGTCTAAGGCACAGTTTCTCAATTACAGCACTATTAATATTTGAGATCAAGTAGTTCTTTTTTGTGGAGGGTGTTCTGAGTTTTTCAGGATGTTTAGTATCAGATGCCAGGATCAGCCCGTCTGTTTTAACAATGAGAATTGGCTTGAAATGTTACCAGGTGACCCTGGGGTGCACATGTGCCCTTGGTTCAGAAGCACGGGCTTAAGGTTATAGCATTATAGAGAGGTTGAGCTCAAGCAGCCTGACCCAACGACTGTGCTTTCTTACATACTGCAACAATTTCATTAAAAAATAAAAGGACTTTAAAAAGTCCCTCTTTAGGAGGGAAGAGGAATGTGTCATATGACATCTGTTAGAAAATCTTTTGAAAGTGACCTTCAGATTTGCATGACCAATTCTGGTGGCTCAATTGACTTGGGTCTGAGTGACCCTGCAGGATGCGGGCAGAGCTCTCAGGGCTCGCAGCGGCCATCCTGGGACATCACAGGCATTGAATATGATTGCTGAGCTGCAGCATAAGGAGAAGAACACCAGGCTTGCTAACAGGCAAGCTTCTCTCTGCCTTTTAAGCATAATGGACTTTTTGTTCTTTGAAGATATGTCTCACTATGTTGCTCAGGCTGGCTTGGAATTCCTAGGATCAAGGCACCCTCCAGCCTTAGCCTCCTGAGTAGACATGAGCTACTGTGCCCAGCCAAAGAGACGAAATTTTATGTTATTTTTCATATTTTATTGATATGTATTTATGTGATACATAATATTTACATTAATTTTGAGTATTTTGTGCACATACATGTCGTGGCAAAATTACAAATGATACCCCCTGCCTTTTTGACCTCCCACACCCATCCCTTGCCTACTAGTTCCCATCAGTCCCCTCATTTAGTTCTATGAAATGACTGTGATCCGAGTTTCTCATATTAGAGAAACCTTTCAATATTTGACTTTCTGCATCTGACTCACTTCACTGAGCATGATAGTTTCCAGTTGCATCTATTTGCTTACAAAATCCTCAAACCTGTCTGTCTTTATAGACAAGTAGTATTCCATGGTGTACAAATACCGTAATTTATGTATCCATTGGTCTGTTGATGGGTATTTTGGTGTCTTCCACATTTTAGCTATTGTTAGTTGTGCTGCTATTAACATGGGTATACACGTATTTCTGTTACATGATGCTTTCAACTCTTTTGGAAAAATTCCCAGAAGAGACATTGCTGGATCAAAGGGAATATTTTTTCCAAACTTTTGAGACACTTCCATACTGCTTTCCATAGTGATTGTACCAGTTTACATTCCCACCAGCAGTGTAAAAGGGTTCCTTTTTCTTTATAACCTTACCAGCACTGATTGCTGTTAAGTTCTTGATATATGTCCTGCTGTCTGGGGTTAGATGGCATCTTAGTGATGTGCTGATTTGCATTTCTCTAATGGCTAAGAATGTTGAACATTTTTTGATGTATTTATTGGCTATTTGAACCTCTGAGAACTGCCTATTCATTTCCATTGCCCATTTTCCAATCAGATCTTTGATGTTGAAGGGCTTATTTTGCTTCAGTTCCTTGCGTATTCTAGTTATGCACCTCCTAAATGAGGTATTGGTGGTGAATATTTTTTCCCCCATTCTGTCAGTTCTTTCTTTGTTGATGATTTTCTTTGCTTTGCAGAAGATTTTTACTTTGAAATAATCCTACTTGTTAATTTTGGGAGGAGTTATTTCTTTTGCTTTTGGTGTCTTGTTAAGAAAGTCTTTGTCCACACCTGTATCTTTTGGATTTTTGCCTAATTTGTCTTCCAGAAGGTTCAGTGTTTCAGTTTTAATATCTATGTCTTTGATCCACTTTGGTTTGGTTTTGGTGTGTCTAGATTCATTCTTCTGCATCCCCAGCACCATTTGTTGAAGAAGCTGTCCTTTTTCCAGTGTATGCTTTGGCTCCTTTATCAAAGATGGGCAACTGAGGATATTTGAATTGGTTTCTGTATCCTCAGTTCTGTTCCACTGATCAACCTGTCTATTTTTCTGCCAGTACCATATGGTTTTTATAACTGTTGCTTTGTAGTATAATTCGATGCTGGAATTGTCATGTCTCCTGCCTTTGTAAAGAGGTAAATTTTAATACAGATGTTAGGCCGTTCTCCTGTGGCCCAGGTGAGGAATCCATGACTGCAAAGTCCTGAACCAAACCACTGTACCTGTTCGTTTATTTGTTTTGCTTTTTATTGTGATAAAATCCATGAGACATAAAATTAATCCCTTTAATCTATACATTTCATCAGCTTTTGGTGCATTCATAGTATTTTCTTACAGTCATCACTCTCTGGCTTCTACCTCATTCTTTTAGATGGGTTTAATAAGAACAGATCACATCATAAATACTTAATGAAAGCCAAGAATACTAGTCATTGCTACCTCTGAGCACACTGCAACAAGTACCTTCTATATGTATTTTTACCCATATATTCACATTTGTCATAAGAACAAATTCTTAGGAGTCAAATTTGAGATCTTAGATAATATTGAAGGATATGTGCATTTTTAAATTGATAAATGATGTTTGAAAATATAAAATCTTGAATTTCTTCCATACCAGGAAATTTGATTAGCTATTATCCTCATACTTTTTCATTTTATAAATAAGAGTGTAAATTTTCTTCAGAGAGAGGAGATAAAAGGAATATATACATTATTCGAATTCAAATTTCAAAATATTAAATATAAAAATTATGTAAAATAGGTTTGGAGATATAGTTTAGTGGGAAAGCACTTAATCTAGCATGCTAAAGGCCTTTGATTTGATTCCCAGCACCAAAAAATATTTCAAAAAATTATGTATAGTACATGATAAGTAGGATTAATAAATAATAAGATAGACATAATCAACTATAAATTAAAAGGCTGGTAGTTCAGAGGATAGGAATATAGCTCAGTGGCTGAGCACTTGCCTAGCATGTGCAAGGCTCTGGGTTTGCTCCCCAGAATAACAAAAGAAGAAAATAAACAAGAATTTCAAGTGAAGGAGTAGATGTATTTAATTTTATTTAGTCAGATGCAGCCAAAATATTTTAAGATGCAGTCAATCAGCAATAATTAACGAGATAGTAGAATTTTTAAAAGTTTTAATGAAAAGTTCATTTTTGCTTATAAATTTTTTTTAATACTAAGTCTTGGAGATCTGGTGTGTTCATTTCGCCAACGGTGCGTTCCAATTTGGTTAAGTCACACTTCAACAGCTCAATAGCCTCCCAGGACTCACGGCTACCAGATTAGACAGCACTGTTAGAGGTTTTCCAGCCTGCTGAATTCCTCCATTGGCTCCTGGACTTTGCACTTGACATTTGCTGTGCCAACATCATTCCCTAAGACAAATTGGGAACCTACTTCACTGTAGCCCTCACGCTGAGTAGTGGTTGTTTATCTATTTGTCGTTGTCACGGGAATAACTTTTTTCCGGGAAGACATGACCACCAGCATCTATTTACTCCACATAGGGTGTAGCAGACAGTCCAAGGTAACGATTACACCCGCGTCCAACTTGGCGAGCCAACGAGTTGGCTGGGGCTACTTACAGGAGTGGGGATGAGGGGTTCCAGGGTCATTGGTGAGCGTGTATCTACAGGCTCACGGGTGACGGAACCATGGGCGACTCAAAGGCAGTTGAGTCATCAAAAAGCCGACCCCTGGATAGACGACGTCGCACAGAAACTGGATTCTGGAGCTTGGGACCGGACTGTGGGTCAGCAGCTGCTTTTTTGGGGGCCTCTTGTTCAGTCTTGTTTGCTTGCTCCCTCTAGTCTCCTGGCCCAGCTCCCTTAGATACCCAAGGGGCAGAATCCCCAGCAGGTCTGAGGGCAGTGCCACGTGCTGTGCTGCAGGGCACACCCATGAGCTGTTCCCTGCATGCCACATACCCCAGGATGCGACCTTGGGCTGCACCTGCGCATGACTCTGCTTAGCTTCAGGGCTGCGCCCCAGCGCATGGCCCCACTTAGCCGCCTCCAACAGGGGCACCTACGAGTGAACCGCCTCCCTCCTGGAGGGTGGAAGGACTTGATCTGCAACAGCTCTTCGGCCTGCATGATGCCTCTGTGCTCCAGTCAGTGTGGGAGCCCCATGCCCTCCGGCACAGGGGTGAGAAGAGTAGGTAGGTGCATTTATCTTGGGTAAGGAATAGCAGCACTCAATTTGTATACAGTTTGGGAGATGGGAAGTGTCCCTATAGGGCTATGGGTGTCTCTCTTTTTCTCCCCTGAAGCTTTCTAATACTATCAGGATTAACTAAAGCATACCTGGATCTTCCTCTGGGGAATCTAGCTGAGCCGGAAGTGAAGTGTTATGGTGGCATCCCAGAGGACTTACCTAGCCAAAGGAAACAGAACGGGCTCTCGCACAAGGCATTATCGCTGCTCTTCCCCTTGTTCTATCATTTTTATTTCCTTGACAGCTCATAAATTAAAGCACTTAAAAAGAACATCCATGAAAAGGATGGCACAGAACGCAGAAGAGATGACAGCGACGGCAACTCACCTGCAATAAAAAACAAATAAGAGGGGAGGGGGTGCCTTGTGACTTCTCACTGGTAGTAATCTCCTGGTTTTCGGGATGGGGCTAGGAGGGGGAAGCGAGTCCCTGTAAAACTACAGTGGGTCTTACCTGATCTCCTGTGAAATACAGTGCATTTCTGTTCGCTAGTGATGGAGCCTTTGCCTTGTGAAGATGCTTGAACTGTTATGCGGGCAATGTTTTTGCTTTTCTTTGATAAAAGATAAAATTGGGCAAAAACATTTATGCTAAACAATGGAAACTCTCATTTTCCTGTTTTGAATTTTTCTTCTTTTGCTAATGAACACTTGTGAACATATACACAAAGTGGAGAACATGCTGTAACAAATGCTTGGGTACCTACCACTTGGTTTTAAGAATGATCAACTCAGGGCCCATCCCTTTTCATCTGTCCCTTACCCACTTCTCCATCCTATTTTAATTTGAAATCAATTGCAGATGTGTGATTTCATCTGCAATTATTACAGGATGAATCAAAACTTTTAAAAAATTGGAATAAGTTTGGGCCTCCATTACTACCTCTGGTGTTTTGGTGAGATTAGAATTGCAAGTCAGACCTCTAGGCTCAGTGTTATGGTAAATCCTTAGGTATTTAAGCGGTGGCTTGTTAATGACATGAGCAACCAGAGTTGCTATTAGATCTTGATTTATGAAGCCACATGTTCAGCTGGTATAATGGATATCATTAACATCAGCATGGCGAGCTCATTCATCCGTCTCTGCCCAGTGCTCTCCAGTCATGAATGCACTCAACAGATGGGGAGTTTCACAGCCACAAATGGAATTGTTTATCCTCTCATTGTTCCTGTGTCAGCAATCAAACTAAATCCATTACCCCCCAATAAAAAGTTCAGCCTGCTGCCAGTTCACCCGTAGAAGGAGGTGAAGCTGTGTTGAAGGGATTTAGAGTTTTAGAAGAGATAACAAAGTAATAAGAAGCCACATAACAACTTAGATCCGGGAGAAGAGTCTGAGTGGCTCAATCTAAAGCTGAAAGATTCAAGGGATTTAAAGGGGAAAGCCTCGGAAATCAATGTTTTCTTTAACATAATATATACCCTAGAGACTCCTGATTATAAAGATTGCATAGCTTTTGTTGTGTACTGATGGCTTTATTATTTAATTTCAAGGAAGTCACAAACACTCAAATTGGGCTTTGAAGAAGAAGGGATTGGCTTCATTATGGAAAATTTGTTAAGTTGTAAATGGTGTTACTATTGGTAGGAAGACTTTTTTGTGAATGGACCTATATAAGTATGCCTATATGATTTAGGACAAAGATACAGAAGATATGAATGAAGGAAAGATTACCTTTTCTTTCTTTTCATTTTTGTTTTTCTTTTCTATTTCTTTCCTTCTTTTTTCTTTCTTTTTTCTTTTTTTTGAGGATGGTACTGGAGGTAGAACTCAGGGCCTCCACAGTATTCACAGCATTTTAAATTTTGAGATAGTGTCTTGCTAAATCATTATATTGCCCAGCCTAAGCTCACACATGTGATCCTCCTATTTCACTCTCCCAGAAAGCAGTATTACAGGTGTGCACCATCTTGTCCAGGTAAGACTGGTTTTTAAACAAATGAACAAATGGTACTGGAAATGTCCATACATATGCTCACACTCGCAAGCACAGGAAACTTCAACCTAAGTCTTGAACCTTATATAAAATGGACTCAATCTAGGGACATAGGTCAGGGACATAGTGCTTTCCTAGCAGGCGCAAGGCATGGAGTAGGAGCTTCAGCACCACTAAAAAGAAGCAAGAGAAATCAAATTGAATCACAAACTCATGTGTGAAACCAAAACTTCTAGGAAAAAAAAAATACTTAAGGAAGAAATTAAATCTATGTCTAGGCAAAGTTCTTTAATTTGAAAGCAAAAATATGTATAAAAGAAAAAAGTGACAAATTAGACCTCATCAAATTAAGAACTTTGTTCCATTAAAGACATTGTAAGAGAATAAAAAGCAACAGACTAGGAGAAATTATTTGCAAATTGCACATTTGACAAAAGGTTTGTATTTAGAACCTACAAATCATCCTTAAATTCAATAGTAAAAAAATCCAATTAGAAGAGGAAGAAAAGACCTGACCAGATATTTAACCAAAAAGAATATGCAGGTGGAAAATTAGCATGTGAAAAGATGTTTACAAATTATTACAAATTCACTCCAGAATAAGAGCTCACTACCAATCTACCAGAGTAGACTTGCTTTACCGATATTTTGCTCCCCTTATTTTCAAGGTATGGTAGGAAACTCACACTGGTTGGCAATAAATGTTGCCAATGTTACTGTGGGGCTCATGGGCACAATCTCAAAGCTCCCAGAGGTTGCCAAAGAGAGGAGAAAATTAAAATCTTGGAAGGGATTGAATGGTGGGGTAATATCTTGATCTCACTTACTTGTCATCATGTTGAAATTCTTTCACTCATGGGCCTGAATGGTATATAGAAAAGATCTCTTTTTTTTTTTTAAAGAAAATGTGTATATCGTTTTCTTTGATGGTTTATCTTGGCTAGCAAAATTAAGGATCATAATTGTAAGAATATGGGTCCTTTCAAGAAGGTGGAGAAAAAATGAGGGGAAAAGTAGACTTGGTCATTTATGGCTTCATTGAATTAAAAATAAAACACTAAAGTACATTTCCCAAGTGTATTTGAAAGTATCTGTTCATATCAACTGTTACAGTACCTTGTCCGTCCTCAGCATCTGTGCCTTCTGTGTCTATGGGTTCAAGCGAATACAGATCAGGGGCAAACACTGCATCTCAAACAAACGCATATGTGTGGCTCCCTGTCTTGTTATGTGATGTCCTGTGCCCCCTCAGGACTCTGCCAGCAAGGAAGCCATCAGTAGATGCAGCCTAGCGAGACCTTGGACCTGCAAAACTCTGCTGTAACCTCAGTGCCCCCTCCAGCTCTCTGAGCACTAGCCAAAAGGCAGCAGGAGTGAGAAAGAAGTTTTCTATATTGTGTCTTATTCCAAGATGACTGCCTACAAATCAGCCAGTGGGCGAAGAAGCCCTAACATTACAAGCTTGGTGCTACAGCACTTCCTGAAGTCAGACACTGTCACGAGTCCACTGACCTCTTTTGCAAATGTCTCCTTTAGTAACTGGTATGAGAAACTGTGTAGGACTTTATCACTGATCTTTGAGCTCCTAGAGGGCAACTCTTGGTGTTTTGTCATGTTAAATCAAACTAAATTGGCCTAGAGAGCTTTTGCGCATGTGTACACAGGTGCTAAACCCACAAATTGCTTCTGTATTGAGCATGCGCAAACTTTTTTTCTCATCATTACTCCCTGAACAGCACAGTAGAAAAAGTATTCACAGTGTATTACATAGTATTAGATATTATAAGTTATCTAGAGATTATTTAAGTATATGCAGTTTGTATGCTAATACTATACTATGTTACAGAGGAGATGTGAGCAGCTTCACATTTTTATTCCCAAGGGATGTTCTGAACCAATGTCCCACAGATAACAATGTAGAACTGTACCAAACAAAACAAAACCAAACAAAACAAAAACCACCCCGTACAGTTGCTTTGATTGTTGTGGGTTTGCTCACATAGTCTAAGTCTAGCCATGTGAACAAACTTATTGTACTTCTTAGGCTTCACACTCGCTTTTATTTTGAAGAGAAATAAGATTGAAGAAGAAAGGATTAAGCTCTAAACAATGGAGAAGTATTATATACATAATTGAAAATACGAACCAGGAATTACAGGAAATCAACTTAGAAGAGGAAACAGCCACAAATGCATTATTCCTTTACTCATTGCTGTGTTATTGGTGGGAGTAAAACTTTGGAGGCAATATGATTGCCAGGAATAAGAATAAGTTACTAAAACCTATTCTACAAACTGTTGTGTACCTTTTAAAAGAATGGTTACAAAGAATATGCAGCAACATGGAAAACGCTTAAAATGTTATGGCTTGCCAGAAAAGAGCTGCAGATTACACGTCATCCAAAAGGAAAAAATGGAAAGGAAGTACATCAGATGCTGACAGCTGTGTTTGGGTATTGGGATGAATAGTTTTGTATTCTTCTTTTCTCTCAGAATTATTTTAATCAGTTTCCAATTTTATAATTTGGAAACTAATGTAAAACACCCAAGTTAAAAAGGCAATTCTTAAGGACAGGAAGAATTATTGGGATTTCATTAAAGTTACCCATTCTGCATGCATGTAGCTTTATAAAGATTTTACATAGGACAAAATTTCAGTTACTGCAGTTTGTTGGAAGACTGTTATTTTTTTCTGAAAGTGATTGGGATGGTCGGAAAAACAGTAGAATAATAGCGGAAGAAACTAGACCCTCCCATTCCCAGCTGCCAGTAATTCAACCTTGGGCTTCAAGAACCAATTTCTGCTCATTCATTGTGGCTTGACCCTGGAGACTGCTTCCCCCAGGCTATTGTGATGGTGATGGTCTGGTCCCCCCAGAGCTCCCAGAGGACGGGGCACTTAATGGCAGAGTCCTGGCAGCTGTCTGACTTGGAGTTGCTTGTCATCAGAGACTTGCAGCCTGTGCAGTGTTGACCTGGGGGTGAACAGTTCTTTCTCTCATACCCGCTCCCCAAAGGCAGCAGCGCCTCGTTAGGGTACAGTTTCTAATACAAACAACCATTAATCTTTTCTAGGGTTAAAAGGCCAGAAAAGCAATTTTTGTGCACACTTTCCACATCGATACTGTACTTGTCTGTATTTTACAAGAGCAGAGTTACTTCATTGACTGTTTAAAAATGCCCCACAGCTGTATCCACAGCTACGCAAACAATGCCGAGCCCAACATGGTCTTTCCTACATAGAGGAGGCACAGGAGTGAAAAACGCGTGAGCTATTGAGTACGGCACTTGACAATAAATCATAGGAACATGGCCTTCTTGGGACTTAGTGTTTTATATCATGAAACAAATTAGGGATGTCTACGTGTTTTGAGTAAAAATGCTGCCATGCATGATGGTTCTATGAAAGCAGTGTTACACATATTCTTAAATATCATTCTTTTAATCTTTGTCTTGGCAAACAAATTAATCCCTGTACACAATGATGTGACTCTTAGGAATTCTGTTGGAAGTGAAACTAATAGAAAACTAGAATTTGAAATTACAGAAGTGAACTTATTGTCTCTGTAATATGAGAGTGTTGGGTTGGGCCTAATCTATCTCGCACTTTAAATAGTTGGTAAGCCACAAAACACAACTTTTCCATCATATTTTTAAATTTAAAGACCAAAATGATAGGTTTCAAGATAAAAAATTAAGTTTTATTAAATCTGTTTCTTCATACTTGACTTTTAAATTTTTCCTTTTCAGAGTCATCAACAATATGACGAACACCAAAGATTCCTGGTGAGTCACATGTAGACATCTGGCTACTGTTGGGCAAAGCACCAAGTATTTGGAGAGACAGAAATTCATTTTTGTATCTCAAATTATTTTACATTGATTTTTTTTCAACTGAAAATCTCCCACAGTGATGTGGGTCATGTATCAGATCTAGTCATTGCAGTTTGAAACTGGAAGACATCTTGGTTATAAGATTCAGATAAGACTTGGGCAAAACCCAGGCCCTTGGTTCCTGCCCGAATGCTCTTGTAAGGTGTCATATCACATTGCAGAATATACAGCAGGACCTCTGTGTATGTGGATTCCACATCTGCCATTCAACCACCCACAGACTGAAAATGCAGGCGAAAAGATTTCTGCAAAGTTCCAAAGAGCAAAACCTGAATTTCCCTCACATTGAGCTTCATACATCATGTGAATGAAGCCATGTAGGTTGAGCTATCATGTGAATGAAGCTGTGTAGGCACATCCTGCCTCCTGATAGTTCGCGGGTCCTTGTTTCTCTCCTGGTTGAGTACCACTCGCTTTGATTCTTATTCTTGTGTTATGAAGCTGAGCCTGTGGTGATTGTGTCCATACCTCATATTTTGTCACTATGTCCTAAACAACACAGCATATCATGTATTTACCTAGCCATTTATATTATGTTCAGTACTAAAAGTAATCCAGAAATAACTTAAAGTTCACAGGAGGGTGTGCATAAGTTATATGCAGATTCTACAGATTTCGATATCTGTGTGCAGCCCTGGAATTTATTGCTTGAAGATAACATGGAGATGATTTTATTATAAGAATTTTCTAGCTTGGACTTATTTTGGGGTGGTGGTAGTAGTGAGAAAAACCTCTCTCTCTCTCCACATATATATGTATATAGGTGTGTATGTGTGTGTGTATATATATATATATATATATATATATATATATATATATATATAAAACATATAGCCTTTCTACACTAGGCAAGTGATCAACCACAGAGCTACCTCTTTCTTCTTTTTTAAAATTAGAAAACTGACGGCTTGTTTTAACAAATCCAAATAACACTTACTTATAAAGCAAACTTTTTTTACATTCCACATTTTATCTCTTCAAATATAACTTTTAATATTTTGATGTGCATTTTTTTTGTCTTTCTTTTCATTTTGAGACAGGGTCTCACTCTATAGTCCAAACTGGTCCTGAACTCACTATGGAGCCCAGGCTAGCCTCAAACTTACGGTAATCCTCTTGCCCCAGCCTCCTGTGTGCTGGGATTATAGGCATGTACTATATGCCCTGCTGTCTTTTTTATATTTAGACATGTTTATGTACAGTAGAAAAAGGAAAATTCAGACCATACCAACACACCTTTTCCCAACATCCATTATATATGTATTTTCAACATGTTTATTTCATCCTTATTAACATAATCATAGTAATCTACTCTTCAACATATTATGATTTATTACTAGTTAACATTTAGGCTGTTTGAATTTTTTATTAGTATTGCCAGAAACATCCTTATTATGTTTCTTCACTTACTTGTGTTACTATTTCTATAGGACAAATTTCTAGACATACAGTTACTGGGCACAGGATACATACATTTACGTATCTGACAGATACTCCGTTTCTACCCATTTGATACATTGAACAGAGGCAGAGTATTCTGTGAGGCTTGGCAGAATACTGGCTCTTAGGACCTGGTCCAGGAGTCTGACATGATGGGCATTTATCTAGCCTGTCTGATGGAAATAGCTTGACTCAGAGCTTCAGGGAATCTCTGATAGGATACATTATTATCAAATTCAAATTAGTAACAGGTAGGTTATGTGTGGAGGTTTGACAAGACAAAGCTTTAGTCAGATCAACATCTATTCTCAGAAGTACAATGGCCAATGGTAACTCTTTCGGTTAAAGTGGCCTGAAATTAATACAGTTTCATTGAAGCTTCAAAGAGTGCCGACAGATCCTCTTCTGACTGGGGCCGGGGTGCAAGCTTTGTGACCCTTTCCTGAAACAGTAAGTAGAAGTTACTCAGGGCTTGTACAAAAGAAGAAACCAGTTTGTAAAAACTTTTATGCAAATTAACTTGGTCATACAAAATAGTGACTTAATAACAGTTATATCTTTAAAAATCATATATCTTGCATGCTTTGCACTAGGTAATTCCTAACTAACTCAGAAGTTTAACAAATGATATCTTTCCCTTGAAACTTTTGAAAGCCATAGTCTCGAGACTTCTGCCTTGGCACCAACCTTCTGGCCAAATGTTCTGACCTAAGACAGCTGCTGGGAAAACCCCTTCCAGAATGACCAATCTGAGTCAGTTTACAGCCTCTGCCACTTTCTGAAGTGCAGCAAGCTGTGTTCCAGGCACAAGGGTCAAGGAAAACACAACAGACTGCCCTTCACTTTGAAGACCATATATTTTGCAACTTGGAAAGTATATTCCGAAGGATTTTTGTAGGACAAAAGCTGTGAGGCCACCTGCAACAGCGATTCCTCTTTTTTCCTATTAGTCACTGTTTTATTTCTACTTGCTATTAGAAACTAAATTAGTCCAGTAATTTGGCTTAATTCCTTCAACAGTTATTATGAGTCTAATGAGAGAGGACAGCCTCAGATCCTACGGCTGTTTCTGAGCGGCTGTTATGCCTCTGAGGCAGGGGACTAAAGACATAGGGACAACCCTGTGGCCTAAGGAAAGTAAGGAATGTGCCCTTTGGGGAACTATTTGCTCCCGGCTCTGTTTTCTGGTGGTAGGCACCAGACAAATTCTGGAACATACCTGACAAACAGGGAGATTCAGGAGGATAGAGACTCGCTTAGGTCCGCTGCTCTATGCCCCTGGCCCACCAGAGAGCCTAGCACACACTGAAAAGGTGCAGGACACTTAGTTGCTGAGGCGGTGAAGAGTCTGGGAGGGGGATAGTGGCGTCTCTAGGGTCCTATTACAAGGTACAATTCACTCCCCCTACCCTTTCCACTTCACTTCACCTCAGAAACGACCCCCTACTTCTGGCGAAACCTAGGGGCCATTGTTGAGTTCCTTTCCCTTTGTCCTGCAAGTCCAACCCGTCAAAAAGCCTTCTAGCCTCCAAAATGAATCCTCAAGTCTTCTGAACACTGCGTGACCATCACGCTGGCGCCTCGGCCATGGGCGCCCTCCACTTTTGCTCCACCACCGCCCCCTAGAGGTCATTCTCCAAAGCGGCCAGGGCGATCCCCACCCCCCCTCCTCACGCCCCCCCTCCTCCCACCCCATATAAATCTGGCCCTTACTTCTTGTGCTTGGCGCTCTCAGATACCTTCAAGTGGAGAGTAGAACAGAATCAGAATCTTTGCCGCTTCCGACGTGGGCCCAGTTCCTGCCCTAGCTTTTTTCTCTCCCCAGGTTTGTCTCCCTCGGTTCCGGAAGTCCCTGCCTCTGTCTAAGCTTCACCTAGTCCTCACGTGTGCAGCCGCTGCGGCCCGGCAGAGATCCTCACACTGTTGCTGGATTTCCTTCCTTGATGTCCCCACAAGATTATCTATCGTCTATTTTATTATTCAGGTTTTTCTTCACAACATTAGGCAATATCTGAAATGATTTCGCTTAAGTCTTTTTCTTCCTTCCTTCCTTCCTTCCTTCCTTCCTTCCTTCCTTCCTTTCTTTCTTTAATGTAGATGGTTGTTGTCTGGCTCCCCTCACTAGAAGGAATCTCAGGATGAGCAGGGACTTTGTTCTATACAACATCTGGTGTACAGTAGGTCTCAATCAGTATTGTTCAAGCAAAAGAATGAAAACAAGGAAGGATGCATTTAAAAAATAAAAGGTCAGAATGGTTTAAGCCCACAATTTATTCTCTTTCTCTCTCTCTCAAGGTAAGGTCTCTCTTTGTCATCCAGGTCCTCCTGCCTCAGCCTCTTGAATGCTGGGATTACAGATGTGTGCCACCATGCCCAGTTTATGTGGTGCTGGGGAATTGAACTCAGGGCCTTGAACTCGCTAGGTAAGTGCCTTAACTGTTGAGTATTCCACCAGCCCCAGCCCTGAAACTCTTAAATGAGCACATATGGAAAAACCTTCATGTCACTGGACTTGAGAAAGATTTCTTGGCTATGACACCAAAGGCACAGGCAACAAAAGAAAAAATAAATAACCCAGACTGGATCAAAATTGTACTTCCGTATATCAAAAGAGATTATTAGCAAGAGAAAGAAAAGACAACTCAAAATATTGGAGAAAATATTTACAAATCGTATGTCTGATGAGGGATTATTGTCCTTAATATAAAAGTTATTTCTACAATTCAACAATAAAAAATTCCAAATTATTTGACAATAGGCAATATACTTTAGTAACTATTTCTCTAAAGAAAATATTGAAATAGCCAATAAGGATATGAGGAGATGTTCAAATTATTAGTCATTGGGCAAATGCAAATCAAAACCTTAACTAGGTACCACTTCACACGCAGTAGAATGGCTTTTTAAAAATGCAGAAACAACAAGCTTGGTGAAGACATGGAGAAACTGGAAGCTCACACACTGCCAATGAAAATGTAAAACAGGGCAGCCATTATGAAAAAGGTTTGGCAGCTTCTGAAAATATTGGATCCAGAATTATTATATTACCTAACAATTCTACTCCTGGGTATACACCCAAAATAATTTAAATGAAGGGACTCAAAAACATTCCTATGCCCATCCTTCTAGCAGCACTGTTCATAATAGTCAACAGGTAAAAACAACCCATGTGGCCCTCAACAAATGAAAGGATAAGCAAGATTAAAAACAAGATGGAAATATTACTCAGCCATAAATAGGAATAACAGTCTGACACATACTACAATATGGGTGAACACCAAAGACATAATGCTAAGTGAAATAAGGCAATCATAAAGCACAGACATTGCAGTTCCACTTACGTGAGGTTCCTAGAATAGACGAATTCAGAGGCAGAAATTAGAACAGAGGTTACGAAGGCAACGAGAGGGGGACAGGGGAATATTTTTTTAACGTACAGCTAATTGAGATGATTTTTGAAAGTCTGAAAATGAATTGTGGATGACTACAGCACTGTAAAAAATTAACATCACTGGATAGTACACAAAAATAATAAAAATGGTAAATTTTATGTTATATATATTTTATTACCATTGAAGAATATTAACTAAAGCTGGGCATGGTGGTATATGCATATATTTCTAACTACTCACGAGGCCAAAGTAGGAGAATCACTTGAGCTCAGGAGTTCAAGTCCAGTCTGGCAACATAGCAAGACCTTGTCTCAAATAAACAAGTAAATCAATTTAAAAACTAAAAAAGAAGGGTGGATGTACACTTAGGAGAATGTGGGGGACTGTACTGGTGAATATGGGTGAGGCAAATGCAAAAATTTACATCCTGACACATCCATTAGCGATTGTAAGGGATTTTGAAAATCCATAGCAAGGCAGACGCTACCAGTTGGACACATCCACCCACGCCCACATGCGTGCACACACACACATGCACTCACATGTCCACACACCCACACACGCTCACATGCATACACATGCACACATGCACACACACAGCTGCACACTTGTGGCAGGGTCAAAAGCTGAAGGTTACTGTTTTCTGGGGCCGTGGAAGAGGAAGATTTCTACTCCATTCTGTTATAACAAGAGTCCTGTCTGGGTGGCTCAAAGGCTCTTAACATAACCCTGTTTATGTTTGGCGGAGCAGCTCTGGACTTTCGGACGTACCTGAGGCCAAGTCCAAGCTGAGTTTTTCTTTCACATTTCTAACCCCCAACGATTAATTTAAAAATAAAATTTGTGACATTTCACTACAAACCACTGTGCCATAAGAAAGACAAGCTCTCTCAGAATGAAGATGTGTTAAGCAATGTGCTATTATTTATAGACATGTAAGACCAAAGAAAACTGATTAACATGGGCACTGAAATAAATTCAGACTTCTACTTCTAGCACATTCATAAAATAACAACATTTCAGCTGGCCTGTCTACCGGGGAGTGGAAGTGCTCATTTGGGTAGACAGCTCTCTTCAGTAACGAAGTGTTTTGATTTGAAACGTAAATGTTTCTTTCCAGAGGTTTCAGAAATCCTGCTTGGAAGATTAATTTATTTTTGCCTGTTCCTTTGCAGCCCGGCTATGGCAGTTGGAAGCCTCTGTACACAGGGCCGCTCTTTGCTGCCACCAGTATGGGCGGTGGTGTTTTGGTCAAAAATACTGGCCTGGTTGTTCCTTGCAGAGAAAACTGACCCCTGGTTACTGAACATAAAAGAACCTTTATCAAACATTAACTACACGGAGTAACTTTTCTACCAATGCTCTTTGAAGAAACCAGTATATCCCTTTTGCTACCTTAAATCATAGATATTAATAAGTAAATCTACTCTATGGGTAAAATTCAGAAATCACAGGACATTTCAGTAAAATGTTCAGTGCTGCCAAAACAAACCAAAATCCACTATAGTAGTTCCTCATCTGCAGAACGGAGAAGCTTGTGTCTGAAATTCCCTCCAAAGTCCCAGAAGTTTGTGAGTATATGCATATCTCAATCATACTGATGCCAGAATGGAAGTAGTACTACCTAATAAAATTAACTATGCTTTTATTGATCATGAAAATGTTCCCAAGGGGAAAAGGCAGTATAGGCCTTTGAGCAGCTCTATGAGTACAGCTTGAGTAAAACCTGGCTCTTTGCTTTATTCCTCCACTTAACAAGCAGAAATTTTCAGAGGGCCCCTTGAAGAATGGACAGTATTTGTGGGACCATACTATAAAGACAGAAGCTACATCAAAACCGTGGTAACCATGCAGTCTACTGTCTTCGGACAGGCTGTCATGGCGCTCCTGCCTTTGGCTGAGTCCTAGTTTAGTCTAAAGGAAGATCTAAAAAAGGTTCAGCCATCCAGACATTACACCCATCTGAACAGAGGATTTGGGAGAGGAGGCTGACAAATAAAGAGAAATTTGAGTCACTTTCAGGAAAATGGACACTGCATGAGACATTATGCTTAGAGGCATAAATTGTAAAGTTGCATTGTTTTTCTAGTATGAGAAACCCAACATGCAAATAAGTAAAAGAGAAAATTAACAGAGTGATGGCGGAAACAGAGAGATGATTTTGGTAGGGAGGGGAAGAGAGTGTGGGGAAAAGGAGAGAAGCAAGGGTGGGAAGAAGAAAGGAATGTGGAAATGATTGGGTTGCCATATGTACTGAGGTATGCATCGACTCCCAAAGGTCAATGTAATTATTATGTATCACAAATACATACTAATAATAGAAACAATTTCAGAAAAGATAAAAAGCAAAAAAAGGAAAATAGGCTGCAGCTGTGGGTTAACATAGTTATTAGCCTGTTGCTTGGAGCAACAGCAGATAGATTAATCACAAAGCAAATGTCTGCCCTCATACAACTTACGAG
This sequence comes from Ctenodactylus gundi, assembly GCA_004027205.1. NCBI lineage: Eukaryota > Metazoa > Chordata > Mammalia > Rodentia > Ctenodactylidae > Ctenodactylus > Ctenodactylus gundi. The sequence goes on from PVKB01005880.1 coordinate 71,576, forward strand.
CTAGTAGGTCTGGATAAAATAAATGAGATGGCCTTAGAAATTCTTTTTCTGGCTACTTAGTCTCAGGGACTAGAAGTAAGGGGTTGCGGTAGGCTCAGGGGCTATGCTACACTTTAAGACTATTCTGTTTTGCATACATTTGTATCATTGTATGCAACTGGTTCCATTGGGCCTGAACCTAAACCAAGGAAACTGGTACCCCATGAGGCATATTCCATTTTGACATTGGGAAACCATGGGAAACTTAACAGAAATATCCAAATGGCTGAGATTTCTTGAGAGATGAAGGTTGTACCTACAGGAGGATCTGAATTTCTGATTGGTGATAATAAATTTAGCTAAAAACTGCCTACCAATTAGATAGGTCAGGTGGTCCCCACTTCACCAAACTCCATTCTACTCTCTTTTGCTTATTTTCATTCACTGCCATTGCCTATATGGATCCTATGGACATACAGGCCTATGAACCCAACCTACACAAACAACTATGTGACTGGCAAGGCTGTCAACATTCTACACACTGATGAAATGAGGGAGACATCATTTAGAGGCCCTGGCTTACCAGGAGTGGGGTGAGGAAGAGGAACTGCTCCTGGAGCCCAGCAGGATATGGTGTGAATACTAGTAGCTGTGTTCCAAAATCAGGGAAAGGTCCGTGAATGCTTAACTTTGGGCAGATGGGCCCCAAAATGTTGGAATGGTCTTTGCCTTTCCCATATTGACTTAGAAGGACTTAGGGTAGCAGAGGTGGTATGCAATTACAATGAAAAAACCCTAGCCCATTAGACTGATGGAGGTCCACTAAAGAATAAACTCTCTTCATGATTGAGGCAAATCTACCTCTATTGTAATTCTACCAAATCAGAAATAGCAGCTTATTTGGTTTATATTCTTTAGCAACATTTAAGTAAATAAAATCACACACATGCACACATGCATGCATGTGGACAGTACAATCTCCTAAATTAAAAGCAATTTGGTAATAGTTCTAATTGGCTAAAGACTAGCCCGTTATTTATAATACAACATGAATTTATAACTCTTTGTAATGGAAAATATTATTAATGATCATATTGGAACATCTTTGCACAATTTTATAGGGGATCCTTATAAGAACAGAAATGGGGAAAGGGAAAATTTGACAGAGCTCAAAATTAATATAGTTGTTTTTGCCTTGAATATTATATAGGATCCTTTCATTTTCATCATAAAAGCTTCACCTCAGACACAGTTTTATATAGAAAGATAAAGGTGAATGAACCTGGGCCCTTCCCAGTGGGGACTGGGGGGACAGCTGTGCGATATGGAGACTTGAAGCTGCTGGAGGAGCCCTGGGTTTTCATTCTTTCAAACAGAAACTCACCTGCTATAGTTTGGATCTTGAGTTTCCCCCCAAAAGCCTCATGCATTTGGAACTATGTGTTATTGGAAGGCAGAGCTTAGCTGGAATGGACAGATGGTTGGGGTCTGACCTGGAGGGATTGTATCAATTTGTTGAGATGGGGGGGGGGGGGGGGCGGTGCTGCTCAAGGCAGAGTTTTCAGGTGTTTGTTATTGATTTGCAGGCCAGGAAGGGAGAGTGAGGAGACACCCTGGATGTGGGATTGGCTTTTTCTGCAACAGGGTGAGCAGCTCTCCAGCCTCTGCCATGTGCCTTCACTGTTGCTGGCTGCCCAGGAATAGACTATTTGAGACCTTCTGAAACTGTGAGCTAAATAAATCTTTCCTCCCTTAAATTGTGGATATTGGGTATTTTGTCACAGCAATAATAAAATAACTAAGACACCACCCCACATAGAAACTTTATGCTTCTTAGCAAGAGTAAGTATGGTACCATGCCTTTTACCTGGGGCAGTGTTCCTTTCACTAAGGCAGGAATATCTGCCTTGGAGTAACCTATGGCAGCCAGGCCATCATCAACGTTTAGATCGAATAGGATTTTCCGGAGTGTGTCTGCCAGCACAAGTCCAGCATCTTGGATCTTTGCAGTGCGGGTGTCAGCTCCTAGAAGGCATTAAGTGCAGGCCATAGAAAGAGAAAAAGAAGAAGCAGGCTTTGGGTATTGTTCATTTACAAGATCAGCTGAGTACATAAGGTATATCCTTGCCATCTCTAAACACTAAGGCTAGGACACCACTGTGTTTCCCATGGAAGTGGTCCAATGGTCCATGGCCAAGGCCAAGAAGTCACTTCAGCAAGGTCAAACTGAGGAACCAAAGCTTCCTCAAGAGAAGCCAGCTTAGATAGCTGAATTTCTCCACATTACCAAGGGACTGCCCATTCCTACCTGTGCAACTCTTAGGTAGTAGGGAAGAAAATCAAAGCAAAGAAAAAATGTGCAGACAGGAGACCAGGAAAGAAGGCTGGGATTGGGATGAGGAGGAAAGAACATTTGCAGGAGAAACACATCTGATGTGATTTTTCAAGGTTGGAATTTGCTGACATCTAGAGGTATGAATGTTCAATGTTTTTTCTAACAGCAACATGTTGGAAAAAGACAAGCCCTTTGCAATCTCTTGAGACAAGGTACAGAAGTACAAAAACTCCAAAACTCCTACTTAACCAAAAGAGAGAGAGAGAGAGAGAGAGAGAGAGAGAGAGAGAGAAGAAGCAGGCTGAAAAAGAAGAAAATAAGTCTGGCAAAAATATGGGGTATGTGTGACCAGAGAAGGAAATATTACCTTTCTCTAGCTATAAGACTTTTTTTGAAGGTGGAGGGGGCCTCTGCTTCCACTGGGTGGGGCAGTTTCCACTCAACAAATATTCCACTATCAGTCAGGCAGAAGAGCTACAAGCATGAGGACTCAGCTGTGTTTCATGTGCCCATAATAATGACACAGGGGAAAAGGCAAGAACATCGCTGAGGCTTGGGGATTTGGAAGGACAGAATTTTGACACAATAACTCATATGAGGGAGAATGTGAATATTCTCAGAGGAAAGGAACTGATTTCCTGGCTCTCAGCTCTGGCTCCATTCCCCATTTATCTTATCGGAACATACTCATCATGCCAAGAGGCAAAGCCCTCTGTAAGTGGAATGCCACATTGTATGTGGTCTCCCCAAAATGCCTCTAAGAAAGACTCAAATACGAGGCATATTATCACACCAGTCTTAAGTTTTCCTTCCTATGAGAGTGAGAAACCTGGGAAAAGGCTTAAGGGGAGCCAGATACAGTAGTTGGACAGTAAGTAAGTGGATGAAGGTGAGCCATGTCCAACAAGACCAGTTTGCGTTACCCAGCAACAGCTAAAACACGGATTCAATGGGGAAGCGACACATGATAGCGGATTTGTGATGTCTTTATGTTCCTGGGATGGCTGCCATAGAACATACCATGAAAACCTCTGGGTTTTCTTAAGAAGTGTTTTTTTTTTTTTTAGAAAAAAAAATGACAGGAAAGAGAATCCATTGGCCTAAACCTAAGAAAAGGCTAAGATCACACACAGAATCAAAACATATAATGGCAAAATATGGGATAAAACTAAAGTTTCCTATGCAAGAAGAAAGAGCCAGTGGATTCTTCCAATTTGAATTTTTGTCCAGTGCAGGAACTGCTTTTTCAATAATGGCAATATATACCTGGTATATGAACTTTAAGTCATGTAAGATTTTTCCCACTTACCCTTAATGAGGCCTAGGATTGGCCCTCTCCCTCCCATTTACAGAGTTCATGTGTTTATAAAGGCAGCTGCCTTTGTAAGATATGGTTGAATGACAACTCTTATCTGAGAGATAAGGGAACCAAGATCCTTGATAAGTTTGGCAGCGGTTCTCATAGCACACACTGGGCAGTGTGTCCTGGGGCTGGGTCTGGTGCTGGGATCCTGGCATTAGCCATTAACATTTCCGGCACAGCCCCTGGAAGCTCGGGCTTACAAAAGGTGAGTGTGAGAGGGCAGTGGTGCCAGCAGGAGGCCTGCGGTTATGGAACAGTCCCTCCGTGCTGCCACCGCAGGAGTACAGTGTTTTCTTCTTAGCTTTTCCTTCTTACTTTAAACACAGCTACCCCATAAGATATTTTGCAAATGAATATTTAAGTCTACTCAAAAGAGTTCTCCTTGCTGAAAAACATCAACAATTTACTCGCCACTATATCTGAAATATAAATTTCTGGTAAAATTCAAAAGGCACTGCATCTTACTATAAACATTATTTATTCTATGGTATAGCAAATAGATCACTCATTGAGATTTATTTTAATTTTATTTTATTTGAACCCAGGGTCTTAGTATTCACCTATACCCCCAGCCCTTATTCATTCACTCATTTATTTATTTATTTAGAAATAGGGCCTTGCTGAGTTGCTGAGCTGCCCAGGCTGGGCTCAAATTTGTAATTGTCCTGCCTCAGCCTCCACAAATCCTGGGACTACAGGCTTGTGTAGAGTCTCTTGTTTAGATCACTTTTTACTAATCTAAGCAAGAATAGTGCTGGTGGGACAACTCTTCCTAGTTTCTTGTTTAGATTCTCTGTGATTGGGAATTTACTATTGATTTTGATTTATTACAAATTCAATGTAACAAAAGCCAATTATATATTAATAGTATCAGCAGAGTTGTACTCTCCTTGGGGATGAAAGCAAATGATGAACTATTACTAAGAGCTTAACAGAACCAATATTTGGTTCAGTTTCACTTTCAGTGGACTCTTAAAACATAAAATTACAGTATTTTAGTTTAATAGGACTTTGGCCAATTCACTGGCATTTGATTTTTAAGTTACACCAGAGCAACATTTTCTTTGTTGTTATTCCTTTTGGTTACCTTCCAAAGCAATCTAAGGAAACATCTCACCTGTGTGGGTCATAAATTTATGAGTAATGGTTCATACCCAGTATTTCTGCCGTCTCCAGATGCCGTTCTGGACACATCTGGGCCGTGAACGTGAACACTGCTGGGGACGTGAGCACCACAGAAAGGCCATGGGGCTGGGAAGAGATGGATGTGCAATCTGAGTTATTCTTCCGCGCATACTTTGCTATTACTTCACCCTGCACTCTGAAACAGTCAAGTACAAGTACAAGCAGGACTGATAGCTCTGTGGTACAGCTCGTATGCATTAGGCTCTGGGTTTGAGCTCAGCACCAGGGAAGGGAAGGGGGAAGTTGACAAATATACTTACAGAAATTGTGAGGTATACAAGATTGAATTAAAAATTCATTATTAATTCTTTTTACCACCAGCGGATGATCCACATTGTAATCCTTCGCCTTATACGTCTTGACTAAACCTGAAATTGGGTAAGACATTCCATGGCTAGAAGAGAAAAAAAATTACGATAACATACAGGCATCAGAATTCAAATCAGTAACACAAAAACACTCTTCCAGGAGAACCCTTTCCAATCTCTGAATAATATGATAAGGAGTAATGATACCTCACAGAGCTCTATGGAGTTCTTGGATGTTAAGGATATACTATGATGCATTCCAAGCTGTGTGTGTTCATTAAGGCCTCTGAAATGTTCAAGTTTAAATGATCATAGAGTTGTATGCCATTCATGGACCGGCAAGCTGGGCCTGATAGTGATCTGTGCCAACAATACTGAAACATCTTTTCAAATGTTATATGCTAATGGCATTAGAATTTTAACAAATTATTCTAGCTTGAAAGACTATGTCACTCTCTTCTAGTCTAATTGACTTTTCTTGTCTGAATTCTACCCTAAGGATTTGTCTGATTTAGTTGCTATCAAGAAAAAGCCACCACTTAAGTCATTTCACTGAATCCAACTGATCCCTTTAATGGGATATTTACTAAAAGTTTTTTTTTTTCTATACTTTGCTATATCTTTGTTGTTACTCTTAAACCTGGCCTTAACCACCAGTTCACATTAGAAAACAACTACAAGCATGTAGTTCAAAAGACTAGTAAATTTGGGAAAGAAGAAAAAAAAAGTTAAATTTCAAATGCCTTAGGCATGGAAGATTAATATGTTAAACACTGTATAGTTTCTCTGACTTGGAAAACACAGAACACAGACATTCTTTGGAACCATATGAAGTGATTGCCGGAGTTGGGGGAAGGGATAGGGAGGGGGTGGTTGGGTAGAAAATGGGAAGGGATTGTAAAGTCGATATGATACATATGTGTATGAAACACCCAAATTCATTGTAAATACTACGTATTACATTTGTATATTAATAAAAATAGTGGGGGAAAAAAAGAAAAAGCATCATAGTTTTTTACTGAAAAAATCTTTGTCCTCTTGAATTCTAATGAAATAGGAAACTATAGTTTACTAGATAATTTAGAAGAAAAATATATTGACAAGTGAATATATTTATAATTAATATAGTGAAAATGAAATGCTTTACATGTGTGAAATGGCCAGTAGTTCTTTTAATGTGGGTTACTGGTTGACTTTGAGATCATTTAGCAGAAGACATTTCATAGAAATAAGTATTTTGATGAATCTGTCATAAAAAAGAGCTTCCAGTCCATCTTTCATGAGATAGATGGGAAACTGTTGGTTCTCTGTGTTGTTGGGTATTTGGAACATACTTTACCTCTCTTGGGTTTAGAAAATTATTGCTTACTGAGCTTTCACAATCTGATAGAGTTCATGTAGCTTTCATAGATACTTTTCTAGACATCACCAAAAGTTTAGGTTGTTAGCTCATATTTTTAAGTTGTTTATGTTCTTTGTAGAAAATAAAAATTACCTATAATCCTGTTTACTTCAGTAATATTATGCGTATATTGAATCTATGATCATATTGTGTATAATGTCTCACACATTGCTTTTGTTACTTTATAAATATCTTCTTATAAATTTGTTCTAAAACATTTTAATGGCCTTATCTTATTCTTTAGGTATTGTACCTTAGTTAATCTTTAACTACTGAAAATTGAATTTGCATCCAGATTTTTCAATTATAAGTAACAGGTGAACATCCTTATAAGGAAATCTATTGATCATATCGTGGCTGTTTCTTTAGGCTAGATTTGCAGAAGTGAATTAGTGGGCCATGAGATATAAATATTTGTTCAGGTTCTGGGTACACTTTGTTCACTTGCTTTTTGGAAAGGTATAACCACTGAATGCTCCTATTAGTAGCAAAATTTGAGGATGGCCTTTTCATTGCATTCACTCTAGCAGAGACCTATTCTTAATTTTCAAAGTTGCTTAGTTTTCAATTTTAAAGCAAGTCAGTAAAGTTCCTATCAAAAAGATTAATTCTGGGCTACTGACAAAGATTCTGATTAAGTAGGAAAATCCTGCATTTGAGGTTTTAAGTCCCATATCCTCATCAGACCTCATCCACTGCTAGCGTGAACAGAAAATGGCAGTATGTCCAGAGCACAGGTAGAATGTGGAGAGTAGAATTGCAGACATTGGTATGTATGGCATGAGGACTACAAAGAGAAGCAAACCCATATTAAGTACAATAAAGTAAATTGCTGGAAACTGCCTAAAGCTCTGTACGATACTGATAAGTTGTGAGCCACCTGCGTGTGGACCCTGTGTGATGAAATTGCTATCTGTAGCCTGCGAACAAAGCCCTTGTATGATCGATAACCAGAACCCCATGATCGATAACCAGAACCCCTGTCCACCTGCGTGTGGACCCCGATACAATCACTATCCTT